>JAAEAF010006833.1:0-55398 GCA_011037195.1 Triatoma infestans
TGTTGTTGAAATTCTGAGTTTGAAAAAAATCGGATGACCGGAAGTGCAATTACTTTACCACTTTACTAAATGATTTATTCACTTTTTCGCAATTTTTATCAAAAATGGCTCCGATGATTTTTTTGAAACTTTATATATAAACTAAACATGCAAAGATCTACAACTTTTATATAAAACATTTCTCTGGAAAAATTCTTTTAAGGGCACTTTTAGGTGAGGGGTGGGGTTAGATTTTCATCAAAGTGCTATCCTAGTTGATTATACAATTCTATCATCCAACCATAATTAGTTAGAAATAAATAGATGGCTGAAATTCCGAGTTTCAAAGAAAATGAGTAAACCGGAAGTGCGCTTTTACTGAACAGTGTTTTCAGTTTTCGACGAATCTCATTAAAGTTGGTACACAAAGTATAAAAGCTGTCAATTATAATTTGGAGAACTGGAGTAAGAGAAAGTTGTGTGAGTGTTTCACACCAGATTTTTTTTTTCAGTTTTCGACGAATTTCATTAAATGATATAACACTTAACTATAAAATATGTCAATTATAATTTTGGAAACCGGAGTAAGAGAAAGTTTTGTGTGTGTTTAACACCAGATTTTTTTTTAAATTTAAGACGCGTCAACATCTTTGTGTCATTGGCGTCTGGAACCTTTTCACTACCCCGCTGGATATTCTGTGCCAGTATACCGATCAGTGAGCTGTAGAGGCTCCTAGGAAGAATATATCTAAGGGATAGCACTGGTATTGAACGTGAGATTTCTGCGCGCTACCCATCTTCCTGCTTAAAATTCAATTGATTGCTGGTTTAAGTAGTTTCTTAGATAAGGTGTTGGGAGTTGGATACAATTCCAAACTCAATCACTCTGAAAGTTGAAGAAATTGAAACCAAATTTAAATTCTGAAATATATCTAAATAGTAGATTGATACTTTTTAACTATAACGAAGAAATTTTTTAAAAATACACATTTTTAGCATAATTGATTTCATAAATTATAGTAAACAAAAAAGATATGGAAAATTTGTAATAATTTCCAAACAATAATGCTATTATATTACAGTAAAGGATAATAGTTTTTAATCGTTCCTTGACATTGGCAATGCGTGTCCTTGACCGCCTCTGCAGGAGACTGTAAAGAGGCTCGCCCAATCAGACCTGTTTGTACTAATCGCTATTAATATATAATTAAAAATATTATGTAAACACTCCTTGTTTAATACACTACTTTTCAGCTTGATTAACTTCCTATTACTTTGTAACCTTGTCCAACTTCTCTCTCTTTCCATGCAATTGTATCAACCAGTCTTTCACACGCACACACAATCACACAATGTAAGAAAAAAAAAAGAGATTTCTACAATGTAGTGCTTAACTAATAAGAAACATATTTTCATGGGGATTGGCAGTTATTATTATTATTAATTATTATTTATTGTGTAAAGATTCATAATTAATATAATTGCAATATGATTAAACGTTTATTATTTCAAAATATAATTATCTGGTGAATTTCTACGTATATATAATAATAATTCTAAACGATAATTGATTTAAGATTAGTATCATATCCATTTTATGACTAGTTTATATCAACAGATTCTTCTATATGGACCATTTTGCTGTAGAAATATTTTTTTAATGATTTTCTTGAATTTATCATCATTTTCAAAATAAAGCTTACATCAGAGATTTTATTTTCCCCCCCCATGATAGTTTGCTTCATTTTGTGGTAATCAACGGTTTCTAGCGTTCGCTCATTATTCAGAAAAAATCTTGATAAAGAAAGTGTGAGCAAAATTTTTGTTTTGACATCTTGATGATGTATGTGGATTTTGTTCTATGTAAGTCTGTGTAATAACTTACATAGTTTATCAAGACGTCCTGACGATGGGTGAACGTATCGGAAACCGGTCAATGATGTAATGGTAACAGGCATGTGATAATTGAACATGATGGTGAACTGATGATAACATACAATTACTGTACAACAACTCAAAATTTATATTTGAACGATTTTATTGAATAATCAAAAGAGGAGTGTATAGATTAGAGTAGTGGCGATGAGCAATTATAATGGTTGGTTACGTCCCAAATGCAAAACTTTCAATATCGAGCTAATCCATTCTTGTTTCGTAAATGTACACAATAATGTAGCAACGATCCCCGTGTGGGTCCCGGAGTAGAATAGGCCTACGGTATGCCCTGCCTGCCGTAGGAGACGACTAAAAGGGAGACCCTGCACTAGACAAGTCGTATCTTCTAATAAGATATGTATGAGTCCTTGTGTGGAAAGTAAATCTAGAGAGCCGTCGGGGTGTAATCAGCCTCTGGCTCTCCAGGTTAAGGATTGCCTCCACCAACCCATCCTAATCCTTTCCCCTTGCAAGGTTGCCTGCAAGTATCCTGGGTTACTGAAACCCCTATACTTGAGGCAATGGACAGTAATCAGTAGATGGTATCTCTGGATCCATCGGGCGTGCGATCAGTCACGCTAGCTCGTTAGAGTGGAAACATTGAACTACGGGCGCAAGCTAGTTCCGAGACAATTGCTTGCAATTAAGGTAGGATTCGTAGTGGCCCGTGGTTTAACCAACAACTCCAATGACCGAGGTCATGAGTTGAGCGGGAGGAGATTCGCGATATAAAATAAACCTCGGTGTCAGCCCGTAGCTGCAGGCGCATTTGCTGGGTGTGCGCAGTTTACCAGAGCCTGCTAAAGTGCCTTCTCTAGCTTTGCGCGCTGGTTAAGCGTATCTGAACCTGCCCTTAAATGGGTCAAGCGGGGGTGTGCCAAGGCATTTCTGCCATGGTCTGGCATTGCACTAACAGACTTTCGATGGTAGTGAATCCTTTTCTTGTTAAACGATCCCGTTGCTTGCAACGCGGGACTGGTAAACTCCAAATGGGGTAGGCACGGTCTTTAAACTAACCCAAAGTACCTGATGGAAAACGGGCATACACGGGAAGAATAGTCGATCGACCTTATTGCCACTTATCCCACTTATCCCGGCAATCCCCCTATGTCGCTTGAAGCGGTTAGACACATAGCTTCTTCCTTTTCATATCCAGAGAGTTCCAGCATTAGTTGTCTCCTTTCAACACGCCTCTCATATTGTGGCTGAGTCTTAGGGGGATTCAGTATACAATTTGTGGCATGCTTTTCACATTTATATTACATATTAAATGTATATATAACCACTGCATTTTTTTTTTTTTTAATTTCTTCGTTATAATTAATAAGTATAATCTACTATTTAGGTATATTTCAGAATTTAAATTTAGTTTCAATTTCTTCAAGTTTCAGAGCGATTGAGTTTGGAATTTTTACCAACTCCCTATATATAATCAAATAAAAACCATGTATTTGTATTTTCACATGAGTGGCAGATTTTAAATTTATATTTGTTTAAAAAATATTAATTGTGTTAAAGTGGATGTTTCCGTTTCTGTCCATGACATCTAATTTGATACTTGGACTTCCTTTAAGCTCTCCTAGATAAGAAAACGCTTTACTTTTATATTGATGACAAAACCAGAATTGTAGCCGTTTTAGTGAAAATTGAAACAAAAATCAAATAACCAATTCTGAAAAAAAACAAAAAAAAAAGCTCATTTCCGATTAACTGGATTTTCTTTGAATTTGGAATTCTACCAAATTCATTTAATGGATTTTTTTTTTTTTTAAATGGTCGATGAAAAGAAATTCTAAAAAAAAAAAAAAAAAAAAGATTATATATTTATTATCAAAATTATTTAATGAGATAGAAACCGGGACCATTAAAGTAAAATTTCTTAAAATCAAAATCTGCGGTTAATTGTTTAAAATATATATTTTTTTTAATCCATTTCTTTCAAATGATCAATTTGATAAGAACTTAAAAAAAAAGATGAACTGGGTCTTCCACAATTAAAGTAGGGTTATTTTTAGGAAAGCAGGACATGATGTTTTGTGGAATGATTTAGACGGAACTAACATAAAGATATATTCAAGTTCTCTCTTAAATGATTATAGACAGGTTTTATTTTAGGAAGATTGTTCAAACTATGTTAGTACTACTTATAAGCATAATATTTTTTAAAAATATAAAACATTTTAACAATAATCAGTCATATTTGTTTATTAATGGTTCTATTATTTGAATAAAAGGGGCTATTAAGTAAATTAAGATTGCCGGCGACAATAAGTGTAAATTTATATATATAATATATTTTAAAAAAAAAAAAAAATACTTTTAACTGTTTGGAGATGGCATGCAAATTACCTGGTCATTCTAATGTAAATTTGAACCACTTGTTTTTTTCTTTTGTCTTGTCCATAATATTTTCAGAAAAAATATTTTGTAAGAATATTTATATCCTGAATGTTGTTTAATGTTTCCAGTTCTGTTTTTGTTGTTTTTTTTTGTTGTTGTTGTTGTCAGAACGACAAAAACATTAATCTTATTATGCGTATTATGAATATGTTATTTTATTTCAGTTTTTAATTTATATTATATTTTGTTTAAAATAAGTTTGCCAATTTTTCAACCTTTATTTTCTATGTTTTGTCTATCCAATCCAATTATTTATCTGTAATATATTGTGGTATTTAAACAGATATTATAAACAAAAAATAATGTTTATGGAACCATAAATTGTACTAGTTCTATCACTACAATGAAGTTATATTACTTCAGTAGCAAGCTTCCCCTCAGGAAAAAAAAAAAACAAAAAACAAAAAAAAAAACCTTTTTCTAGCTGTTTCCATGAAAATCGTGAACAACTGGAAAATCTATTCAATAAAATTGCAATTCCGTTAATGGATTTTGGAAAAAGAAAACGTAGGCTAGCCCACAACACCCTATCAGGTGTCATAGGTGAACAACATCTACAGCATTCCCATCAAGTTAAGATCCCTAAGGAAGATTCTGGGGAGGGTATATTCCCCCATTCTTCATCCTCCTGTAACTACCTAGGATCTTAAATCTTCTCTGAGTGGCAGCCAAACAGTCTATTAGGAAATTATAATGGCGTTTTTCCTCCATCTCCCAAAAAGATCTGCATATTTTGTTACTCTCCAAGACTGGTGTGGGGGACAGTCTTACTGCCCTAACCGAGGTGGGTGTTCGGAATACGTTGACACTCCTGCTGACATGCAGGGTTTCTCAGTAATGAGAGAGCGGATGCCCTAGCAAAGGAGGGTTTGAAGGATACCTTTATAGGCCCCAAACCCTTGTGTGGCTTGCCCAGGAGCCTAATTGAAACTTCTATAAAAAGGCTGGAGAGAAGAACAGTG
This sequence comes from Triatoma infestans, assembly GCA_011037195.1. Classification (NCBI taxonomy): domain Eukaryota; kingdom Metazoa; phylum Arthropoda; class Insecta; order Hemiptera; family Reduviidae; genus Triatoma; species Triatoma infestans. The sequence continues at coordinate 5,277 of JAAEAF010006833.1, forward strand.
CAATGGTTGGAGAGAACACCAAGACAGAGGTAGGTAAACTTTTCATTAAGAGACATTTGCCTTAATTTACCAGGAACCTACTGAGCCATAGCCGAAGGGACTTAGGCTAATAGTGGGTCTATTAACAGGGCACTATAGGCTAAATAGGCACATGCACCAAACTGCACAAGGTGCCGACCTAACGAGGACAAGGTTTCTTTAACTGGGGACGAGCAATCACGAAGCTTCATGGCGGAGCCACTCTCAGCTTTGCTAGGCCTGATTAAAAGGGCGAAGCTGAGGGATGTGCTACAATTTTAGGGGATCCACAATAGACCTCTTAATGTAGGTCGCAGTGTAATGAGACCCGCCTTTCCCTTCTGTCAATCTAATCTAATCTAAACACTCTCCAAACTCAGTTTCACCAGGTGTGCCCTGAGTCGATAATGCCCCGTGAGGAAACCCATAAAGACGCGGTGTTTGTTCTTACTAATGCCAATGCAAGCAGACGGTCTCCTTCGGTTACAGTTTCCACAGGCCATTCGTTCAAAACAATTTTTACATACTCAAGGACCTCGAATCATGTATATCCGGTGAAATCTCAATTTTGAAAATTGGATACGTGCACAATACCTTCCTCTTACTACGGTAAGAGAAATTAAAAAGCCGTAGTCCATTCCTCTAGATTCTATAGTTTCGGAGATAATTCCCTGAGATACTACAATTCCAACAATGGATTCATAATAATATGATATTGTTCAATTATATTTTTATTAATTGGCACAAATCTTTTCATTATATTTCTACGAATGGAAGATACGCTAATTCTGATATTAATAAATCCAATTTCTTACTTTTCAAACGCTAGAATTTATTTCCATTTCCATGAAAATCTATGGCACTTCCCAAACATTTTCTTACCATTATTTTCAAAACTCATTAGTGAAATTTTTTTTTTCCAAACTAAAAAAGACCTAATAAATTAGAAATTGGAACCATGAACTATATTGAAATTGGCATTTCAGACAAAGTGATTTTTTTTCAAACACAGGTATGCGAAAGATTTGTCATATTTTTGCTAAAAATCTTGAAACAAATGAATTGTCTAATTCAAATATATGCAATAAAACTTGTTATTTATTATAATGCAGGTGTGGTGTAGCTTAGATAAAGAAAAAAAATGTTTATTTGTTTCTTAAACAAATGATAAATGTGGCAGTTAACCTTGGACCTAAGTAAAAAACTGTCACTTCCCAGCTTCTAAAAATGTAATTTTTGCACAAGAGAATGTAATTGTTAACACAATATTTATGTAAAACTAGTAATTTATTTATAGCTATTAGATTTTTCTTTCCTTGACTATAAAAGTCATTTAAAAAATAGATAAATAAATCATGCTTTCGGAATGATAATTATATTTATCATCTGGTATTGCTTTGTTATATTTTATTAAATTTTTTAAAATTTAACCAATTTAAAGCATTAAATAAAAATCATTTTTTAAATTGCACTTCTCATTGCAAAATATAACGTTCATACTTGAACGAATCATTAGCCACTTATATAGTTTACATCGAACTGCATTTCCTGACTCAGATAAGTATGCTCGCTTGATCTCTATATTGACAAGTTCAAGGTGACAAGAATAGATCAACCTCAGAATGGCAAGAACAACATTTATCACAATTATTAAGAAAATAAAAGTATTTTTAATTTGTCACAATTAAAACAGATATTAAGTAAGAACTAAAATCTAGGTGAGATAACATTTGATTAATTTGTTGAAATACTTATTATATGTTTTTGATGTTCGTTACGACCGCTATATTCAATGTTGTAAATTGGATGTTGAGGTTCGGTCATACAAAAGAACTCTTTTTAAATTTCGGCAAATTTATTGCCTTCTTCAGGGTAAAAATTTTTCAGTTAGAATTACTCTAGTTTACCAAGTTGACTCTATAGTTACACTATACATCACCAAGTTGACGATGGTATGTCACAGGTTAAACTAGAGTAATTACCACAGTAATTCTATCTGAAAAATTTTTACCCTGAAGAAGGCAATAAATTTGCCGAAACGTTGGTAGAAATTTAAAAAGATTTCTTTTATATGACCGAACCTCAACATCCAATTTACAACATACAAATACTATTATATAATATGTTTCTTTTTAATCAAATTTTTCATGCGGGTTCCAAATTTTTATAACGTTTTCGTCTATTTAACCAAAAATATAATTTTAATATTATGTAAATTTGTTATCAATTTTTTGATTATATTTAATATTAAATTTTTGTGAGTTATGTTATGTCAGCTTGGCGGCCTCGCCATTGTAGTGGTAAAAAAAAAAAAAAAATTATTGCGCAATAACAAGGTCCACCAAGGCTTGCATTTCCTCGCCATTAGTCTTGGCTCTCGCTACCTAGCTTCGTTATTAACTATAACTTCCCATTTTCAGCCCTCAACATTATCTTTGCCCTCTCGCAAATTTAATCTAAATTCAAAGCGCCAAAGGCGAGTGACCTAGTCATTAGACCAACGCCCAGTGGGTAGCATCACACAAAATGAAGGCTCTATTACTTTCCCTTACTCCTAGTAAGAGGAAGTATTGTAATCGTGTCAAATTTTCGATATTGAGTTTTCACCGGAAATATCCGTTATGAGGTCCCTTGAGTCCAAAAATGTGGTTTTTAGAAAATGGTATGTGTGTGGGTGTGTACGTATGTATGTGAACAGCATAACACGAAAACGAAGAATCGCAGAAAGTTCAAGACTTGATATTACGTTTAGGTATCACCATGGGATCTGACAGTAAAAGTTATGTGTCAAAATTCCTCAACAGGAAGTAACACTTTACTAGATTGATTTTTTTTTTTTCACTTTTTTGCGACTTTTTCACAATTTTCTTGAAACTTCTTATATACACTACACATACAAAGATGTAAAACTTTTATTTAAAACACTTCTCTGGGAAAATTTATTTAAGGGCACTTTTAGTGGAGGGGGTGGGGTTATGTTTTTCTCTAATGTGCTATCATAGTTGATTATACAATTCTATCATCCAAACAACTGGAATAAGAGAAAGTTGTGTGAGTGTTTCACACCAGATTTTTTTTTTTTGTAGAATATAGATATTAGACAAGGGCCGCAACTATAATGTGTCGGCGGAATTGCCCAGCTCCGAATAGATTTTTATACTGAATTATTATCTATAATACTGGACATGATCGCTTTTTCTTATAAGTTGTAAGAGAAAGAAAATATGTGTTCAGTAAATTGGTCTTAGTTTGTATGTTTGTATATAAAAAAAATTCTGAAATGTGTAAATTACAGAAAGCAGCTTAGTATTAATATTCGGTTTATATATTATCACCGTAGGTCCCCCTCACCGAAGATTTATGCCAACAAAATATGAGCGGAAGTCACCTTAATTGAATTTTATTTTTTCAGTTTGTCCGATTATCTTGAAAAAGGGTTTTAACGATTATATTTAGATTTTTATTAAATTTGTATACTATCTACAACTTACAGGATTATCTGTTTTTTTTTTTTTTTTTTTTTTGTAAATTTGATGGGGAGGAAGTAATTGATATTTGGGAGCTGTGGGGAAGCTCTACTATTTGGAATATCGTACAATTTTTCTAAAAAAGTCTATTAAATATGTTTACAAACTACTAAGTTCAAGAAAATCGATTAAACGGTAGTGCGATTTATAGAATTGGTTTCTCTATTTTTTGCGTTTTTTTTTCGAAAATGGATGCTCTAAAGATGTTCCTTCAACCTGTTTGTTAGATCTATCATGATTATTTGAAACACTTTTCTTAAAAAAGTATTTTAGGAGAATTCTCAAGTAAACTAAGCATCAGACTTTCCCCTATCATGCATCAGTATAATGTACGGTTGTATTATTAGGTCGTGAGCGATAAGGAAACTAAACATTAAATAAGAATTTCAAATGTTTTATGAAAATTTGTTCATCAGAACTGTTAGAATTGCCGTAAACAGACATATAATGGTCCACATTTTTTTTTTTTGTGTGCTAGTTGATCTCTTTAATAATCTTTATTTATGATTAATTATTGAATAATATATAAAATATATTTAAAGACAAGGATAAATTTCACTAAGACTTTTCCAGCGTCTTTATTATTGCTGCTAATGTTTCCACTTTACCCAATTTAATGTAAAAGAATTTGAAAATTAATAATTTTTTTTTTTTAATTTAAGGCGCGTCAACATCTATGGGCATTGGCGCCCGGAGCCTTCTCAGTGCACTGCCGGCCTCCGGACAGTGCTCCCTCGTTAAGACAACACTGTCAATCACCGGACAGTGAGCTGTAGAGGCTCCTAGAAAGAAAAAATCTAAGGTAGCACAGCTGGACTCGAACCCCAGTCCTCCGCGTAGGAGTCCAGTACGCTAACCACTATTCCCTTCCCTAAATAATAATTTATTTCCAAAGAGACGAGAAACATTTTTCCAATATTATAGAATTTCTTACATTTAATAATCCTTTCATATTATTTCTTGTAATAATGATAATAATAATGCTACTTTAGAACTAATACTAAAAAATAAATAAAAAAAGTCAGAGATATTTTCCGTGATAGCCTGCTTTTTTTAGTGGTCATCGACCGGTTTCGGGCGTTTGCCCATCATCAGGATGTTTTTGTTAGACAGTGTAATCACTGCAGTGTATCAAATGTATTTGCTCTGTGCACTCATGTTATTACATTGTTACACAAAAACATCCTAATGAGGGCGAACGCCCAAAACCGGTCGAGACCATGAAAAAGAGCAGGCTATATGGCAAATATCTCTGATGCTTTCCAGCTCTGCGGGAACCAACATACAACAAAAACAAATCTGGGTGTGAACACTCACAAACTTTCTCTTACTCCAGTTCTCAAAATTATAACAAAAACAAATTTATTAGTTTTTGACCAAATTTAATGAAATTTGTCGAAAACTGTAAAAAATATTCATTAAAGGCGCACTTCCGGTTTACTGATTTCCTTCACACTCGGAATTTTGGCCATCTATTTATTTCTAATTAATTTCATTCGGATGATAGAGTCGTATAATCAAGTATGATACCACTTTAGAGGAAGCTGTAACCCTACCCCTCTCCTAAAAGTGCCTTTAAATGAATTTTTCCAGAGAAATGTTTTATATAAAAGTTGTAGATCTTTGAATGTTTAGTTTATATGTGAAGTTTCAAGAAAATCGTCGGGGGTATTTTTGAGCAAATTGCGAAAAAGTGAAAAAATCATTTAGTAAAGTGTTAAAACAAAATCACTTCCGGTTATCCGATTTTTTCAAACTCGAAATTTCAACAATATATTTAATTCTAATTAACAGTATTTAGATGACAGAATTGTCTAATAAAATGTAAATGCCCTTTCGAGGTTAACCTACTCATTGCACCCCTCCCCCAAAAGTGCCCTTAAATGAATTTTTTCAGAGAAATGTTTCAAATAAAAGTTGTAGCTCCTTGTATATGTAGTTGATGTATCAAGCTTAAAGAAAATCCTTGGAGCCATTTTTGAGAAAAACGCAAAAAAGTAAAGTGGTACTTCCGGTTGAGGAATTTGACAGATAACGCACAGTTTTTCCCCCCCCAGATCGCATGTGATTACCTAAACGGAATATAAAAGTTTTCAACTTTCTACGATTTTTCGTTTTTGAGCTATGCTGTTTCACATACACACAAAAAAACACACACACACAGACCATTTGCTAAAAACCACTTTTTTGGACTCAGGGGACCTCAAAACGGATATTTCCGGTGAAAACTCGATATCGAAAATTTGACACGATTACCATACTTCCTCTTACTAAGGAGTAAGAGAAAGTAATAATGTATATCTAATTATGTAGAAATTTTGTGTTTTTATAATGAAAACTATGAACCAGATTTCAGCCTTTAAAATTTCTTTTTATTTAGATGTTAATATTTAACATTTTGTGATGTAAATATTGGTCTATTGGCCAGCGCACACGCCTTTGGTGGGAGAATTCAGGGTTCGATTCCCATGAGGGCAAACACTTTGTAGCGCACATAGATAGCAGAGGCCGGAACTACGGCGAGGTAATTGTGGCGTGCTTACCGCGTGTTTTTTTTTTTAATATTGGTAATGACTGAATAGATAAAGTTTTTAAGTTTACGAGTTCATCGCCGCCTTGCAGGCCTCGTCTATATCGTCTTCCGACTAAATTCGAGGTTCATACTTCTCCGCACTTTCAGTATCCATTCTCACCACTCGACCTGGTCATTCCTCTTTTCTTATACTTCTCACGTCATTTTCTTCCTCATTATATTTTTCCTCCATTTTCTCCACTTATTACTTATCCTGTCCAATATCTCATCATTACTTCATTCTTCTTTTACAGCCTCTTCGTCATTCAAGTCTTGGAATAGTGTGACAAATCCTTTTTTTTATTTTATTTTCCAATGACCCTGCACCATTACAGAGAACTAAATGCAACATTCTTACCACTTTCCTTCTTACGTGTTCTAACCCTGGATTGCAATGCCTTTTCCATACCTTATTATCCAAAACGGATATCGTAGATATTTGAATACATTCTCTAGTCGATTCTTTTTTCCTTCTATTTATAATCCTTCGCCTACAGCGAAGAAGAAGAGAAGGAAGATGAAAAAGTCTTTATTTAAAAATAAAAGTTATAACTTCATATCTTATAATGAGTTTGGATTAATTTAATAACGAAACCTTTATACTTTATATTAATTAGAGAAAACTAAGATAAATAAATAATAAACTTCATTTATCCTACACATAATAAATCTTAAATATAAAGACTTATTACAAGGTCATTAAAACTGTCAGACGAAGTCTTAAATGACATATTAATATGATTGTATATATATATATTTACTTTTTTTTATTTTATTTCATCCAATGTAATTTACCTCTCCTTCCTCACAGGCAGCAGTATAAGTTATTGAGTTTAAATATAAATTTATATAACTTTGATAGGAAACTAGCTATTTTGTTTTGCCCAGCCTTATTTTGTTGGTAAAAGTGAAAGAGTAGAGTGAGTACTACGTCATTTTAATTTTTAACAAAGTGTTTATTACAGGCTTGTGATCAAAATACACCTGAACATGAACTGTAAAGTTATTAACTAAATGAAGGACATCCAGACTGATATAAATATAATCTATCACAAAATTTTACTTACATAATCGTTTTTCATTCTTCCAATAAGAATCGGGTCACTAGACCAGTATTAGGAAAAAAGATCTAACAGTTTGTTTTTATTGGCATTAATAAATTAATCTTTTTCTAGGGAAGGGATTAGCTCAATGGTAGCGCGCTGGACTAGCAACGCGGAGATCACGGGTTCGAATCCAGCCGTGCTACCCTTAGATTTTCTCTTCCTAGGAGCCTCTACAGCTCACTGTCCGGTGATGGACAGTGTTGTCTGTAACGGTAAAGGAAAACCCGTCGGAGGCCGGCAGTGCCACCGAGAAGGCTCGGGCGCAAATGACCAAAGATGTTGAGACGCCTTAAATTAATTAAAAAAAAAAAAAATTAATCTTAGAAGTTTCTGTTCATTAATTCAATATTAGAAATCAAATTTATATATTGAATAGACAATATTTTGTGAGGTATGCACTCTAGCATTAAGGGCCATTAGTTAATATTGCTAGTTTCTGATACTAGGTGAGACAAATCATTAAATTCTTCATGCCAATTATTGCAATATTTATATAGACTAGGAAAAATATACCCAATAGACGCCCCTTATTATTATAATTTGTCTGAGGAGAGGGGCCAAAACCTACGCTTTCCAAAGCCCCCACTGGGTCCATATAGCTACCACAAGAAAAACAACAACAAACCGGATCTAGGACAAATATCGAGACCCGAGTCTAATCCATTTAAGATTCACCGCAGTCCGTACAAATAGGAAATAACCTTAAAGGGAAATAGCCTAAGCTCATCCACAGACATCCTGTTCCAACCAAAGGCCCTCAACCTAATTTCCTCACAACTCAAGCAATCTGTCATAAGGTGGATGGGTGTTTCCTCGTATGTCTCACAGACTTTACAAAATGGATCCGACATAAACCTCATTACGTAAAGATATCTTCTTAAACCAATAGATGCCCTTGACTTAAGCATTAATATATCTTTATCTGATATTTTACAGAGAGAGAAAAAAAGAATCGTCTAAAGAATTAAGCATTAATATGGTATAAAGATTTTTATACCATAAGGCTAGCCGCCGGATGTCCTACAAAAGTCGCCTCTGTGATCCATAGCATTTGTTAATCTGGGAAGATACACTCGCAATCTACACTATCTTCTGTTTCCCCTCAAAAGTTTCAAAAAAAAAAAAAAACATCAAATTTTTTAATATAGGAGATAAATTCAGTATCATTTCTTTTATTGCGAAGACTAAAACCGTAGCGTAAAATATTATACGCTAAATCATCCACAGTGTCATGTGCAACATATATATCTGCAATGAATTACCTTTAGTTGTTTTATCGCTGCTTTTATCACAGTTTCCATCACTAAATTTTGTATCTGAAGTCGGAGCGTAGATTGTATTTAAATAGCCGAAGTTTCGTTTGTGTTCTGAACAGATTTATTTTTCTTCGACTGCTTTCCTTTTTCATCTCAGAAACCATAGCAGACACATATCCTCACTTGGCGGTAAGTTCTATAAAAAAATCAATTTAATCGAACGACCGTAAGCAAGTATTAACGTTAAAGTTGCTCTATATCTTTTATTAATTAATTCAACGTGCTTGAGTATTGCATATTTACCAAATTCCTGGTCTTCGAAAAGTTTCGATAGCAGCAATTTCCTCTTATGCAACACATTTTTTTTGAAAAAGCTTCAGCTATTTTTTTATATGAATCTTATAGTTTATAATTCTATTTTTTAAAATGATTAATTTTGTGCGCATTTATGTTAGTCCTATAAGAATAGGACGAGCTTTGTTGTCTTATCGTACGCCTAGCCTTCTAACGGAAGTCAAAATGCAATTCATTGAGAATAAAATTTAATTTTTCATTTAAAGTAGTAAGTACGAATTCATCCAAATCCCTAGTAGTTACTATATTCATCTAATATGCTAAATAATATTAAATTTCGTTTATGCGATTCTTTTTCCGAATATTCTACTTTCTTAATTAAATTTTCTAATTAATGAGAAAAAGGCAAACAAGTTATTTCTAATCAAACAACCACCTTTTGCTAACTTACTTAACTTACTTTTAGATTGACATGAAAATAAAAGTAACTACATATTTTTTGTTCACATAAATCTATTTAACATATAAAAGAGTATGTATATCGTTACTTGTTAAGTGCTGTGCGCATAAGTAAATATACGAATGAGCGATATATGCAGGGTGTCCCAAGGTATATGGATAACGACTTTTTTTGTTACAAATCCAAATTTAATTTGCAAATTTGTTTTGGTGCTTCCAGAAGCGAGATACAGTCACCCACTTCATTTTTTCAAATGGGGAGGTGTGGTTTTTATTTTTTAAAAAATAGATTCCTCTATTTTTTTGTAAGAAAAATTTACTTGACGAACGATATTTTACAAGTTATGAATGAAAACATGATTTCTATAAGATAATTACAGATCTTGCACGAACTGGCCCCCACCATTAGAGATGCATACACATGCTTTTTCCTGCCAATTGTACCTTACGACCAAAGAAATATATCTCTAATGGTGGAGGCCAGTTCAAGTAAGATCTGTAATTAATGAGGAGTAAAATTTATAATAAAATAGTATTTTTCTTCTTATTCAATCAAAAAAACGTTATAATATCATTTGAAATTTCTTATAGGAATCATGTTTTCATTTTAACTTGTAAAATATCGCTCAAAGAAAAAAAAAAACGTTCAAGTAAATTTTTCTTACAAAAAAATAGAGGAATCTATTTCTTAAATAAAAACCACACCTCCCTATTTGAAAAAAATGAAGTTGATGCCTGTATCGCTTTCGTAGCACCATTAAATTAAATTTGGATTTCTAACAAAAAACTACGGAGACACGTATTTTTAGTTTTTTTTCTAGCTATCTTTAGTTTCCGAGAAAAAGTCGTTATCCATATACCTTGGGACACCCTGTATATTCCCCCACCATTGTACTAGATTTTTAGAACGTTTCTGTGCGTTCAACACAGTATACTATAATATAAAATAATAAATTAAATCCTTTCCACTTCACTCAACTTTCAATATTTGTTCAAATTAGCAAACCATACTGCGTGACTTTGAATAAATAAAAGTTTTTATCAATTGTTTTCCTTAATTTTGTTTTTTTGATGCAGAATACAAATTAATTACACCAAAGGATAGAGAAAAAATAGAAATAAAACTACTGATATGCAAATCAAATGTCCAATAAATCAAAATCAACGTATAACCAATAAAAAATTAAAAAAAAAAATAAAAAAAAATGAATGCGGAGCACCCTTACACACGTATTATAACCGTTTCACTTCGTCTGTTACAGTTAGCGAACACAATTATTATCTAAAATTATTTCTACTCGTGCAGAAACTACGTAAGAACATCTAATGTATGCTCCTCAGAATTCTGTACTAAGATGGGTGTCAGACAAGGCGACATTTTGAGCCCACTGCTGTTCATATTGCTAATGGATGATGTAATGAAATGCTGCAAGGACCATACCAGTACTACGCACTTTGGGTACTGGAAGCTTCAGCCAGTATGCTTCTCACACTTCGCGTTTGCCGATGATTTAGTTCTCATCGCGGACAGTAGAGATAAACTCCAAGAAAATGTAGAAATCTGGACGCGGGAACTTGAGAAAAGAAATATGGCAATAAGCTTAGATAAAACCAAGAGTATGGTTTTATCCAGATCACCAAACATAGAAGTCAGCATCATGGTAAAGGGTCACCAAATCGAACAGGTCTCCTCCTTTAAATACCTCGGGATAAAGATTAATGCCGCGGGCAAGCTAAGAGAGGAATTAAACCAAAGGTTAAATGCCGGTGGTAAGATTTATTACGCCCTAAATAGAAGCTTTTTAGGAAAAAACGAAGTCTCTAAAGAGACCAAATTGGCGGTTTATAAGTCAATATATGTTCCTATCCTCACTTATGGAAGCGAATCTTGGGCCCTCAAAGAAAGCGAAAAGAGCCGCATTCAGGCAACTGAAATGCGGTATCTTAGGAAAGTCGAGGGTAAAACCAGGAGAGACAGAATTCGGAATATTGCGATACGAAACAGTCTTAAAATTGAACCCCTTACACAAATCGTGAACAGAGGTCAATTAAGATGGTTCGGACACGTAAACCGAATGCTGGAAAACAGGATACCGAGGAAAGCACTCGAGGCAAGACCCACGGGAAAAAGACCGAGAGGAAGAAGAAGAACCACGTGGGAGGATAATATAAAAAAGATATTAGGTGCCAAAGGAACCAGCTGGACTAAGGCTAAGGCTTTGTCGAAAAACAGAGAAGAGTGGCGGAAATTTTGCAAACCACCCTCTACACCTTCGGGTAGATAAGAGGACTAGAATAAGAGAGAAGAATTATTTCTACTGTATAATGTTATAATATGTTATTACATAATAATAATATTTAAGTAATTAAAAAATATTAATATTTATTAATTATCTACGTATAAAGTACGTAATAATAATGATAACGATGTCGTTATTTATTTTCTCTTTTTCTACAGTTACCATAACACAATAATAATGTACACAGCCATACACATAGTCTTAAAACTTTTCCTAATGTAAAAAGAAAAATATTAGGAATATAATAACAAAAGGGAAAGGAAAGAGGCAAAGTGAAAAAAGTATAAAAAAATGACGATATAATATAAAACATATACGTATAACCATATAAAAGGTAACAAAACAAAAATAAAGTAAAATAAAATAAACTGACACTGCGTGTAATTATTACAAACAAACATGGAAATTAGAACAAAAGGAAAAATTTCAACTAAAAAAAACGAGAACATACAAAAACATTAACAAAAAAAAAAAATCTAGTGTGAAACACTCACACAACTTTCTCTCTTACTCCAGTTCTCAAAATTGTAATTGACAAATTTTATAGTTTGTATACCAAATTTAATGAAATTCGTCGAAAACTGAAAAAAAAAACTGTTCAGTAAAAGCGCACTTCCGGTTTACAAGTTTCCTAGAAAATCGGCAATTTTGGTTATCTATTTATTTCTCATTAATCAATTTGTTTGGATGGTAGAATTGTATAATCAATTATGATAGCAATTTAGAGGAAACTGTAACCCCCAAACTCCTCCCCTAAAAGTGTCCTTAAATGAATTTTCCCAGAGAAATGTTTTTTAAATAAAAGATGTAGGGATCTTTGCATGTTTAGTTTATATACGAAGTTTCAAGAAAATTGTCGGAGCCATTTTTGAGAAAATCGCAAAAAAGTGATGAAATCATGAAATAAAGTAAAAAAATAAACGCACTCCCGACTTTTTCAAACTCGGAATTTCAACAACATATTTAATTCTAATTAACACTATTAAGAAGGCAGAATTGTCTAATAAACTGAAATAGCACTTTACATGAAAACCTAACCCCACCCCACCCCTCCGGAAGTGGCCTTAAATGAATTTTCCCGGAGAAATGTTTCAAATAAAAGTTGTAGCTTTTTGTATATGTAGTTGATAGTGGACATATACTCCGACAGTCAGGCAGCCCTGAAGGCACTTTCCTCACACCAAATCGTCTCAAGACTGGTGTGGGACTGCCTACTTGCCCTCACCAAGGTGGGTACTAGGAATAAACTGGCACTCGCCTGGATGCCGTGACATGCGGGGTTCCTGGGCAATGAGAGGGCGGATGCCCTAGCGAGGGAGGGCTCGCAGGATACCTTTATAGGCCCCGAACCCTTCTGCGGCTTGTCCAGGAGCCTCATTCAAACGTCTATCAGGGGGAGGATAGAAGATCAGTGTCTGTGTTGGTGGGAGGGAACACCAGGACAGAGGCAGGCAAAGCTCTTCATTAAAAGACATTTGCCTAAATTTACCAAAGACCTACTGAGCCAAACCCGAAGGGATATAAGGTTAATTGTGGGTCTACTAACAGGGCATTGTAGGCTGAATAGACACATGCACCACCTACAACTTGCGGATAGTGCGGTATGCCGATTCTGCAAGGTAGAGGAGGAGACCCCGGCGCACATCCTTTGCGAGTGCGCCGGCCTGGCGAGGTTTAGGTTTCTTCAATTGGGGACGGGCAATCCCGAAGCTGAAAGCTTCATGACGGAGCTGCTCTCAGCTTTGCTAGGATTGATTAGGAGGGCAAAGCTGTGGGGCTGTTCTGTAACTTAAGGGGATCCACAATAGACCTCAATTTGTAGGTCGCAGTGGAATGAGGCTCCCCCCCCCCCCGATTCTATTCTATGTAGTTGAACACCAAGTTAAAGAGCTTTAACAACTTAAAGAATCGTCGGAGCCATTTTTTGAGAAAATCGCAAAAACGTAAAAAAAAAAAAAAAAAAAAAAAGCAACTGGTAAAGTGGTACTTTCGGTTGAGGAATTTTGACAGATAACGTACTGTCAGATCGCATGGTGATACTAAACGGAATATCAAGTTTCAACTTTCTACGGTTTTTCATATTTATATAGTTCAATGTAGGTTTATAGTATTGAACAATTAAAGGCCCAAGCACTTTCTATTCACATAATCTATAAATTCAATTGTAAACTAATACTTCCTTAAAAAAAAAAAAATATTTAATTCTTTAAGTTTTGACAATCACAAATCACCAAGACCTTGATACACATTCATTATTTACACCTTACACATTTTTACATTCAATATCTTTTTTATTACCTTGAAAAAGATTGTAATTAAAATATTGGCGAAGAATTTATACTTTTTGGCCGAACCTCATACAAATTTTTAAGGATATTTAATTAAACAGCTGACAAACAAACATATATTAATTAGGATAATTTACATTTTAATAACGTTACTATTTACATAAAATATGGAGCCTATTAATTTTATGCTAATAATTTATAACTATCCTATTAAACTTATAGTTTTTCGATTACACTTATTTATTTTGTAATTTTTTTGGAAGGTAGTATGCGAATTGATGCATACATTATACACAAACACTCGCATTCTTTATAAAAAAAAAAACACTATTTTTTCATTATAATGTTTGGGGTATTAATTGGGGTATCTGATTGGAGGCAAATTCATCCAGTTATAAGCTACAGATTATAAGCTGTATTAAATTTTTACTTTCTCTTACTCCTAGTAAGATATCGAGTTTCGATATCGAGTTTTTACTGGAAATATCCGTTTTGAGGTCCCCTGAGTCCGAAAAAGTGGTTTTTAGCAAATGGTGTGTGTATGTGAACAGCACAGCTCAAAAACGAAAAACCATAGAAGGTACTAACTTGATATTCCGTTTAGGTAATACGACAGTAGGTTATCTGTCAAAATTCCTCAACCGGAAGTATCACTTTACTAGTTTTTTTTTTTTTTTACTTTTTTGCAATTTTCTCAAAAATGTCTTCAACGATTTTTTTCAAACTTAGTACATGAACTATAAATAACAGTTGGAACATTTCTCCAGAATAATTCATTTAAGTGACTTTTGTGGGAAGGGTGGGATTACGGTTTCCTGTAAAGTGTTATTTCAATTTATTAGACAATTCTATCATCTAAATAATGTTAATTAGAATTAAATATGTTGTTGGAATTCTATGTGTTTAAAAAAACGGATAACCGGAAGTGCCATTTTACCATTAAACTAAATGATTTTGTTTTCACTTTTTCGCGATTTTCTCAAAAATGGATCCGATGATTTTTCTTGAAACTTCCTATATAAACTACTCATAAAAAGATGTATAACTTTTATTTAAACATTTCTCTAGGAAAATTCACTTAAGGGCACTTTTAGAGGAGGGTTGGGATTATGTTTTTCTCTAAACTGCTGTCATAGTTGATATACAATTCTAGCATCAATACAAAATTAATTAGAAATAAAGAGATGGCCAAAATTCCGAATTTCAAGAAAATTGCCCCTCTGACCCCATATAGGTACCCCAAAGATCGATGCCTTCTCAGTACACTGCCGGCTTCTGGGCAGTGTTCTCTCATTGCAGACAACACTGACCATCGCCGGACCGTGAGCTGCACTACAGGACCTCCGCATTGCTAGTCCAGCGTACTACCACTGAGCTAATCCCTTCCCCTAGATTATGTAATATATAATCATTACTGTAACATATAATCGTCCTAGAAACAGCCTTGTTATTATTACATATATGCATTACACCTCTAATAAATAAAATAGAATAGCAGCATAAACGCCACACCATAGTATTAGTTATAGGTAATACTAAGCTCTTTTTAAGCCTCCGAGCTCTTGTCATCTTTTAGCTGTACTCACTCAGAAGGAGCGCAAAGTTTTTTTTTGAGATTACCTCTGCGTCCTTAGTAGAAGAGCTAGTCCAAAAACCGTTTAACTGTTGGGGTTACACAAAATTTGGATCTATTTGTAGTGTGTATCAGCCTTAATTCTTTTTCTTTTTTGAGATCTTCAAAAGGACGAACAAATCTCTATCCTGATCTCAACAGCCCTGATGAAGCAGATATATTCTCATAGCCAGCCACTTTTTATTTCTTCTATTGTTTGGAATCGTTTTACAGCGGCTGTAGGATTGCAATTGTTGGAGGCTCTTCAAGGTTATCAGAATGTATATGTTGACCTATGAAAGTATAGTTATTTTGTAACCTTGTTTCCTAGTGAGACACTCTAGCAGTCATTGTTGATGGGCGTGGTAAACCTGCTTGCTGAGTTATGTGGCATTAGCTGAACAAAGGGGCATTCTTAAATTATTACATGAAAGAAATTAAACTAATGTTACAGAACTTAAAACAAGATTTACTATTTTGTGTGTGAATGAGTCTTTTAATATTAATAGTGAATATTTGTGAATATTTATAATGAATGATTTGTTTGGATTGATTAATAATTATTTTGAACTGAGTTGAACATTATTTTCAAGACATTATTCACTATTTTGAAAACGAATCGTATTTTGAACATAAATCCTTTATAATTTTCCAGTCAAAATCAACTTTATCTTACTTCTGGTAAGAGGAAGTATTGTAATCGTGCCAATTTTTCTGTATTGAGTTTTCACTGGAAATAAAGGTTTGATGTCCTTTGAATCAGAAAAAGTTGTTTTTTGAAAATGCTCTGTGTATGTGTGTGTTTGTGTGTAAATGTGGGTTGAGTGAGTTGCAGTATGTAATGTGGAATCTAAATATTCATATATTTTTTTTGTTTAAATAATAGAATAGAAAAGAAGTTAAAACAGGATTTTTTTATAATAATTTTTAACACTTCTATTCCAAAATGTAATACAGATCTTTCTGCTCTGTATAATTATTACTAATATCCCAATTGAAGACGTTTTCTATTGGACAAACGAGTGACCTCGATAAATGCATATAAAACATTGCAATAAATTGGCCTGAAACAGAACTGTTAATTTTTTGAAATTGTAAAACACTTACAATCTTCGGGTTGAGTGTTACAAACCGACATTTCGCCCATATTGCTATAGGCTTCTTCAGGATAGTGTCGCTTCTAAAGCTAAAATAACACTTTTTGAAATTATATATTGTTTTGTACTTCAAAAAGGAAGTTACAAAGATAATGCCTCAGAAAAGAAGGCCGGAGAGAGTTAAGAAGTGAAACCCCCAGAAGAACCGAAAACGTGATGGACAGGCCGAAGGGAGGAAATAATAGAGGGGCGCAGATGGCGGGTAAAGGGCTCCGGGAAGGAGGCAACATTTGACAGGATGATGTGGAGGGATAGTTTGACTGACGGCAACCCAGTAGAAGGGTGACCTCGGATAAGTTATTTATTTTTTTTTTTTTTTAAGGCGCGCCCGAAGCCGTTTCAGTGCACTACCGGCCTCAGGACGGTGTTCTCTCGCTGCAGACAACACTGTCCATCACCGAACAGTGAGCTTCACTGCTGGGCTCGAAGCCAGGACCTCCGCACTGCTAGTCCAGTGCACTACCACTGAGCTAATCCCTTCCCTCAGATTATAGGTTACTGTAACATATAATCATCCTGGAATCAGCGTTGTTATAATTACGTACAATATGTATTACACCTCTATTAAATAAAATAGAATAGCAGCACAAAGCCACACTATAATATCAGTTATAGCTAGCTCTAAAGGCTCTTTTAAGCCTCCGAGCTCTTGTCATCTCTTGGTTGTACTCACTGAGAAGGATTGCAAAGTTTTCTTTGAGATTACCTCTGCGTCCTTAGGAGAGGAGCTAAACCAGAGACCGTTTAACTGTTGGGGTTGCACTCCTAGGAAGAAAAAAAATCTAGGGTAGCACTGGACTCGAACCCGGGACCTCCGCGTGGGAGCCCAACGCGCTAACCACTGAGCTAATACCTTCCCTGATAAGTTATTGTTTATTTAATTCATGTTTGTATCCACAATTTTAATTTTTAAAATCTAGTCTTAGCAGGTGGCGTGTTTGACCCTTTTCTACACTTCTCTTCAAAAAGTCCTTTATGACGTCTCCTTTCATTATTAAAAGACTAAATTTCAGTTTGTTGTCAGTATATTTTCAATAAGTTATGTAATAATTTTAAAGATTTATTGTTTTTTTTTTTTTTTTTTAAAAAAAAGGTTACGTAATTTTCAATCAGTAATAAAGAAATAAGCAGTTTTTTTTCATTTTTTTATTCTTTTTTAATTATGCTAAATTATTCATTGGCTGTTAGTTAGAATGCTATAATTGTTTCAAGGTAGTTTATTTTTCTTCAGTTTTTCAATTATTAATAATTGTTTGCGTTTTTTTGATATATATATATATTTTTTACTTTTTAATTACTAAGTTTCTTTACGGTTCAAAGATTTCTAATTCTGTTTTTTTAAAACTGTAGGCAGTAAAGACGTAACAATTTTCCTTTAAAATATCGATGTATTGTGGTGTTTGTTGCGTTGTTTCTATTCTTGAAAATTTCCTTTTTGAAACAGACGTATGTTATATTAAATTAATTGTTTACTCTTACATGAAGATAGGTAATTCATTTATTGTTAATTTGTATAGTTTATTGTATTAATTGTTCACCACGATTACCACGTCACGGACAGATAGATTTAGTTCCACGAGCTGTAGAAAAAAAGGATAAAAGTTGCTTCCTTAGCATCAGGCTTTATGCTATAAAGGTCTGTGCTGTGGAGAACTTACATATGGGCCCTAGGAATAGGGAGATGTGCATCTTTTCGGACAGCCAGGCGGCACTGAAGGCTCTCTTGGCATTTAGAATTACTTCCTACTAATCAGGGAGTGTAGAGACTATCTGGAGGCGCCTTACCGGCTCAATAAAGTGCGGCTGTGATATGGATGACGGGACTCAAGTGAATAAAAGGTAATGAACTAGCCGACCAACTAGCCAGGAATGTGGGTCCAACTAGCCGAACACCCCTTTATGTGGGCAGGAACCTGTTCTGGGGATAGCCAAAAATATGGCGAGGGCGTCTCTGAGAGAATTGACTCGGACAGAACATAATCGTCACTGGAGGGTAAGTATTGGGGCAAAACACAGAAAAATGGTCATGTCAGAGCTGTGTAAAAGAAGAACCAGAGAGACTCTGGGTCTAAGCAGGAATCAGATTTGTCTGATAACGGGCCTGTTCACAGGGCACGGTAGGTTCAAGAAACATCTGCACAACGTGGGATTATTTGATTCGGAGCCCTTGTGTGGACTGTGTCAGGAGGAGGAAACGGCCTCTCAACTGATGTTTGATTACGTCGCAATCGGCAGAGTGAGGTACGAGATCTTCGGCACGTTGAGGCCGGAAGAAATCGTACTTCAAGAAGGACTGGTGGGGCAGGTCCTGGACCTCATGAAGAGGGGGGACCCCTCTGCTAGATATTAAGAGGTTGGCACAATAAACCTAATGGGTAGGCTGCAGTGCTTGGGTTTAGAGTCCCCCCCCCCGGGGTCATTCTA
The DNA here is from genome assembly GCA_011037195.1 of Triatoma infestans. Lineage (NCBI taxonomy): Eukaryota > Metazoa > Arthropoda > Insecta > Hemiptera > Reduviidae > Triatoma > Triatoma infestans. The sequence continues at coordinate 24,290 of JAAEAF010006833.1, forward strand.
TTCTATTCTATTCTACTTCCTTAGCAAGATTTTAGGAAATATAGTTGAAAAATCATATTTAACAAACGACGCAAATTGTTTAAAATGTAATCTGAGGATTGTTCACTTTTTAGATGAAAATATTGCGTTATTGATATTTAACTTCCCAATTTATGGGAGCTTTTGGGAGTGCTTATAGCCACTTGTAATGGATCGCCGTGACGCATTGCCGACATATATTGTGGTATGCCTTGCTTGCGACATAATAATAAGGCAGAGACCAGAAGCTGCGTTACTCCATATCACATGAGGCGTGACATATTTACGCTACAAAAAAACGGTTAAGATTTTGACCATAGCAGAGAAGGTTTGGAGACGCACACCTATTAACACCCCTATGAATAAAAGTTGGAGATGATAAGGAGTAGTAAGGGAGTCGAGAAAGCGTATATAAATACGAGTCACTCTCAACTAAGGGAGTTATATCATTCGACTACATCAAGAAGTCATCATAAACCGTCACTCTACCAGTTCTGTCTGTCACTCTCTTTCACATTACCATACTCTTTGCTAGTTCAACAGAGTAAAGTCTTTGCAGTATCTTGTACATAATTACTGTACACAATGTTCAATCAGTAAACTTTCCACTTATATTATCGTTTTCTCGGTTCAACCTCACATAAACTCAGCATCACAGTTCTTCAGGGATCTTGGCGTTTCTGCGGATATTCTGGCCTAACAAAATGGGCAATGCTTATAATGACACCCCACAACATTTACTCAGTATACACAGTATTGCTAGGTTAGTTGTTCTATGCACCCTTGGGCTTAACGAACCCACAGCCATATAAAAGTATTCTTAAAGGTTTTTTTTCCTAACAAATGTATATTGAACGAGAAAATCCATTGAATATTACCTGAGTTATTAAGGCTATCCGGAACTTATTACTTAAAGCTTTCATTTAATAATATTAATTACATAGTGGACTGTAGAAAACGTTGTGAACTATGTGTCTTGAATGAAAATGAAACATTATATCACTTAGTTTTAATATGTCCAGTCTATGAATCGCTTCGTAATATAGAACCATTCAGCGTAATTCTGCAAGATTGTAATTACGATTATTTCAATTTACTGAATATAACTAACCATAAAGAAGCTCTGATATTGTACAGTTTTCTGTTTAGGATTTTAAAGATGAGGCATGCTGTGATGGGAAAGTGAATTATATATTTATATAAGTAAATTTAAATTTAGATTACTTTATCTCCTTTAATTTTTATATATGTCAAAGGACAGCAATCTGTTTGAGTCGTGTATTTGTACTTAATTTCAGATTATTATTTTCATTTTTATTTTCCTTTATTACTGTTTATTATTATTTATCTTCCAGTACGTCAAATTTAGTTGTTTTTTTGTTTTTTTCAATGATCAGAAGTATTTAATTGCTATTTTTAATCAGATTATGTATTGTATTTATATTTTGTATGAAATTTATTTTGGCATTTGTATTGTTGTTCAACAACTCACCTTGTTCTGATCTTTAGATCTTATAACAAGTATTAAATATTACCTGAGTTATTCAATTTTGAATGTAGAGAAATTTTCTGCCTTCTGGTTGCTGTTATTCAAAACAGTTTTTGAGTTTATAGTCAAATAAGGCAAAAACATAATTTGTGGAATGATGAATGCAAATTTACGATTATTCACGATTAGTGAATTCATGGAATTTCGGAATATGGGCAAATGAAAAATCCAGATCTTACAAATCTCACACGGGATCATACAATAATTTCGATATATATATATGCGATGAGGCCTCATAGGGGATCAATTTTTAGGTCCAATCAATTGTTACAATGGAACATTGAACGCAGACAGGTATCTTCATTTTTTTATGTGAAGTTCTTCCAGATCTGCTTGAAAATGTTCATCTAGCACGCCGGCAAATGATTTAGTTTCAGCAACAGATATTTTCCTAATAGCCTGCTTCTTTTTATGGTCCTGTACCGGTTTCGGGCGTTCGCCCATCATGAGGATGTTTTTATCAAACAGTATAATAACATAGACTTGCACAGAGCAAATTCAGTTGATACACTCTGCAAGTCTATTTGCTCTGTGCAAGTCTATGTTATTACACTGTTTGACAAAAACATCCTGATGATGGGCGAACGCCCGAAACCGGTCGATGACCACAAAAAGAAGCAGGCTATCACGGAAAAATATCTCTGATGCTTTCCGGCTCTGCGGAACCAACCACAACTACTACCTTCAGCAAGGTGGATGTCCAGTTCATGCAAGGACAGTAAGACGTAATTTAGATCGTAATTACCAGGATAAAGTTTTTGGCAACTTAAACCCTGTCATTGCTGTAGAAGAATTAAAGAAAGAATTTCAGAAGCCTGCAAAGAAATCCGTCTTGATTTTGTAATGATTGCAATACAATGAAAACCGGATAGAAAACGCATTTGCGTTTATTTAATGATGCTATCCGTTTTGAACAACTAACGTGAATATGTTATTTGGCCTTATTTGATTATAAACTCAAAAATACTTACTTACTTATTCTCTTCCTCTTCTACCCTGCAGGTAGAGGATTTGCAAAAGAGTCGCCATCCATTTTTATCTTTGATACCATTGATTTAGCCTTGCCTACTCTCGTGCCAGTTTCACCGAGGCATTCTGTAATATTATCTAGCCAGGTGATTCTTCTTCTTCCACTTGGTCTCTTACCAGTACACCTGGCTTCATAGGCTCGTTTAGGATGCCTTGCATGCTCCGTTCCTTAAATATGCCCAAACCTTCTTAGCTAAGTGCATCTGATTCGCTTCACAACCCAGATTACCTCTAATAGTAGTGTTCCTTACTAGGTTCCTTTTTGTCTTACCCTCCACTTTGCGGAGATATCGCATTTCCGCCGCTTATATGGCTTCTGCAGCTTTTCGTAAGGGCCCAGGATTCACATCCATATGTAGGTTTGGGAGGTATATTGCATTAAAAAATCCTTAGCTCTCTTTTGCTAATGAATTTTTGGTTGATTGCTCGGAACAACCTTCCAGATGCCCCACACCTTGCATTTAAAAATTCGACTTTAATTCAAAAATAATATGGAATAACAACAAGTAGAAGGTAAAGACTTTCTGTACATTAAAAACTGAATATCTCAGCGAATATTCAACAGATTTTTTTCGTTCAATAACCAACCATTTCTCATAAAAAGAAAAAAAATCTACTTCGAGAATATGTTAAAAAAAAAAATGATTAAATATTTTGAATCCTTGAAAAAATTAAATAGGGTGTCATTTAGGAAGTTTTTTTTTTGTCTTGCGTATTTTCAAGACAAATGGAAGTGCATGTTATAATTGTCACCCTTTATAACTTGCAGCAGGAATTTTCTTATATGTGTTTTTATTGTATAAAGAATTGTTAAGTTGGTATTATTTTGTGAACATTGCAAACCGTAAAAGCTACTTGCGAATATTAAATAGCCTGAACAAAAAAAAAAAAAGGAAGTAGAAAGATGAAGGAAACCATGCTATCCCAAAATCAATTTTATTGCGAACGGTTTCAATTTTAAAGTGATTAGTATGTAAGCAGGAAGTAGGTTGCAAAGTTTAATGAAAATATTTGCATCCAGTTTCAAGAAAATCGCCAAAAACTTAACCAAAAAAAAAATTGGAGTAGTTCTCGACAGTAAATTGAACTGGTCGGAACATGTTACGACACAGCTTCAAAAGGCAGTAATCTCCTTTTGGCAATGTCGAAGAGTCGTAGGTAAGAACTGGGGAATCACTCCCAAGATGATGTTCTGGATTTATTGCACGGTCATTAAACCTAGATTGGTATATGGGGCTTTGGTGTGGTGGCGTCGCATTGAAACACGATCCACTAGGCAGCTGTTGGAAGAAATCCAACGTTTGGCTTGTCTGGCGGTGACTGGTGCGTTTCGAACTACACCGACCGCATCTATGGAGACTTTGTTAGGGATTCCACCTCTCTTTGTGGAGGTGAAAAACCAGGCAATGAAAGCCTGTTATAGAATTAAACAGGCAGGTTTTTGGCAGGGTAAGCGATATGGTCATTCTACCATTTATCGCGAGATGCTTTTAAGGATTCCCATTACAGGTTTCCCTTCTGATAGGAATTTGAAGACTTTTGTCTTTGGTCATTCCTACAGGGTTAGGTTGCCTTCTAGGGAAGATTGGTTAACCCTGGGTCCGTCTGGTGTGATTCCGGAGAACTATCTCCGATGCTACACGGACGGTTCCAGGATGGATGGTAGGTCTGGGGCTATTTTGAGACGGGAGACCATTTGGTAGCGCCTCTTGGTGAGTGGGTCACCGTTTTCCAGGCTGAGGTTTATGCAATACTTTGCTGTATTTTGGATGAGATGGTGCGTAACAATAATTTAAAAGGTGTTTGTATCTGCTCGGACAGCCAGGCTCCGTTGAAGGCGGTTGACTCATGTGTCTTTACTTCCAGATTGGTGTTGGAATGTTCTAAAAGACTGGAAGATCTTTCTTCATTGAAGGATGTGCTTCTGGTCGGGTTCCAGGTCATATGGGAATCTTTGGGAATGAGGAGGTGGATAGGTTTGCCAAATTAGGTGCCTCTATCCCTTTCATTGATCCAGAGCCTGCTGTTGGTGTGTCTTCTGGCACATGTTTGTCGGGCTTTCAGACGTGGATGACCTCACAGCACTCATCCTTATGGATGAGTGCAGTGGGTTGTCGGCAGTCTAAGATGCTCATTGGGGGTCCGGACGGAGCTTTGAGTAGCGGGATCCGATGTCTTTCACGGACCTCTCTCAGGCATCTGGTTGGCTTCCTCACTGGGCATTGTGGCTTAAGGAGACATCTCCATACAATGGGACTCATGCCTAATCCCTTTTGTAGAGTTTGTGAGACGGAAGAGGAAACACCCATGCATCTGATGACGGATTGTTTGGGCTGTGAGGAGATTAGGTTTAGGACCTTCGGCCGGAATAGAATATCGGTAGAGGATCTTAAGCTATGTTCTTTTAAGGTTTTGGTCCGATTTGTTCGGTCCGGTTTGTTGTGAAACTCGGATGGTTAAAACCTGGGCCTGCATTTTTGTTCTAGTCCCAGTAGTTGGTATTCTTTAGGGATAGCCATATGGAACCTGGGAGGCTTTGGATAGCGAAGGGTTTTGCCCTCCCCTTCTTTGAATAATAATAATAACACAAAAAAAATCAGTAAATCTGCAGTTCCCACTGGCCAAGTTTGACTGGATTCTTGATGTTGGATCCCATAATGGCAACTAAAGAGAAAAATTAGGTGCGTGTTTATTTTTTTGAGCTACTTTGTTTAACTACTTTCATAACATGTAGATTATTTGCTAAAAACATTTCCCATTTCCCCCTCCCCCCCATAGGGGAGCTGAAAACATTTATTTCACGTAAAATTCAATTTCAAAAATTTGACACAAGTAATACATTTTAAAAAAATAAAGCAATAAATGAACATTTTAGAAAACTTTTTATGAAGTAAACATATAGATAATTAGTGTCATTAAGTACTAAAGAATTAAATCTTCTTAAATCTGCCAAATATATTATAATTAATGAACATGAATTATTCATATATATATATGTTACGTCATTAGGTATGTCAGCATTCCCACCTGTTAAAAATACTATTTTTTATTTTTTTTTTTATCATTAAATTAATTTTACAAACTTTTGTATATTTTTTTTTTGTACATTAATTTGTTTATCTCGGTAATTTCATTTAAAATAAAAAGTCAAATTAGTTCCTTAAAAAAAAAAAAAAATAAAGATATATATATGTATCATATTAAATAAAATGAAAAATAACGTATAAAAATATCAATATTTTGGGGGGTTATCTTATAAAACTTTTGTTGAAGAATATAGAATAGAATCCTTATGTATTTAAAAAAAAAAATAATTTATTCTGGAGAAATGTCTGTGCAATTTAAAATATGTATAATACATAAATATACAAAAATTACGAAAAGATTAAAACTGAAAATAAATCTTTACCGCTGATAATAAATGAGGGCAATTGGCCATTGTGTTTGCACTTTGATTGTGCAATTCACACTAGTATCTTTCTTTTCTCTCTGCTTGAATCAATAGCAAAGGTCAAGTAGGGATTATACGTATCTCGATGGAAATAGGAAGTGAAAAACAATGAAAATAAAAAAATAAAATATCAGAGTATATAATAAAATACGCTACCAGTATAATTATCTTAACATGATACAAAATTCCGACTTTGATACTAGAAATATGACGTTCGCCTAATTTTATTTCAGAGTCACATTCAAAGGCCATTTCCACTTAGGTATATGGAAATCTTTAATTGGCTAATACAATGATTAAATAAATAAATCAATCAAATCTATTTAAGAGAAAGTTAATGGTTTGCTCTCCAGAAGATTTGCTTTTACGTTTGTTTAGTTCTTTCTTAGTGGGATGTTATAAGTGGTGCAGCAACATTACCCTTTTCTTTAAAGTGCCAGTTGAATATTATGTACGGTTATATTGGTACCAGTTTAAGGGCAACCTAAACAGTTAACAAAAATTGCATGTTTCAAGAATTGCAGTAAAGGATAAAGGCGCGAGAAAGCTGTAAAAGAAATTCTTATGACAGTTACTTACCAAGGATTTAATATATTTTTGTTTCTTTGTTTTGTTTTCTATATGATCCATGGGTACAAGAGTCAGGGCCAATGGAAGTTAGTGAGGCACCTTTTTTTTTGACAATCTGTCGACCTCTTCGTTTCCTAGCCGGAGGTTCCAATTCTTTACGGCATTCATTAACAATCCCCGGCAGATACACTTCGTTTCTAGACCTGACTGCAAGCCAGAAGATCGCAATTCTTTCGTCCGTTATGCCCTTATTCTTAAGATACTGGGCAAAGCTTATGATGGTGAAGATTTCAGCCTGAAAGACTGTTGGGATACTGCCAAGAGATATGCCAATGCCGACCACCTCGTGCTTTTGGGTCAGTGTGGTAGTTTAAAAGTCCACATCTGAAGTTGTCACCTTAAAATTTCAATTCAAAGAGATACGTTGGGTTCATCAGATCTGATCGCATACATAGCTGTGAAATTTTCTCTGATTTCCCGAATATTTTTCCATCCCCCACAGCTGAATTGAAGGTTATGATTGCTGGTCAATCTATAGGCCGTCCTTAGAGCCTCCGCCCCAGCAAACATATCTAGTGGTGGAAGTCCTAGAAGAACCTCTAACGCACCAATAATGCCCAAATATGCCCGAGCCTTTGGACCTTACCCAACATTTTCTTAATGAATTCCCTCTCAGTCGTTAGCCACCAGTCTAGGGAAGAGTAAGTTACTGTGGGTTTCACCATTGTGAAGTACATATATCCAGAAATTATTATAGGTTTAAGGCCTCATGTTTTCAAGGCAGGCCCACAAAGACCTTATTGCTTTGTTAGTAATGTGTTCCACAGGGAGTCCTCAGCTTAATTTTGGGTCTAACCTGAGTCCAAGGTCTTTTATCCTATACATTACTGCAAGAGTATTCCTACGAAAGGAGGGGGAGACCTGAAATCATCAAGTGTTCTCAGTTTCGTGAACAGCACCGCAGAAGCTTTCTGGGGGGCTTATATTAAGGCCTACCTTGTCGCAACAGCTGGAAATGCATCCAAGAGCCATATCTACAACAACTGGAGACAGTATTCAAGAATTTGCCCCTGACGTGTAAGAGAAAGTAAAAATGAATTAAAAAATAATATTGTGTAACAGTTTTATTAATGATTGAATTTTATAATTAAATTAGGAACTGTATTAATTGTTAAAAATACATTTATTGTACCGCTTTGTTACCAGTTATACAAAACAAGAGATAAGCTTGTAATTTTCTTGTAACCTTAAAGCAATTTGAAGGTCGAAAAAAGAGAAAGAAATGCTTGAACACGTGATTGCAAATAGAACTAGTGTTAAATAAAAAAACTATTAATATACAAACAAAAATCTGGTTTGAAATATACATATGAATGACTTTCCCTTACCGCGGCCTATACGGCTGAACCCATATACATTATATTTGTTGATTCTTATGACACAGTTTGTAGCTGAAAGTGATTACATTGTAAGTACTAGCCAGTGCTTCCATCAAGATCCAGCGGTATTGGTACAGTAGTTGAGTCAGATCCCCTAGAAAAATCTCTAAATTCAATTTTCGATGTACAATTTTTTTCAAATAATGGTTATATGTTTATTTATGAGCAATTAGCTCATTGGTATGTCCAAATAACATTCAGGAACCTATTGTATAAAGTTCCATTTTAGATTACACGATTTTTTTTTAAACTCAGAACTTTAGCAAAGCGTTTAATTAATCATTCTGTGGCAAGGTGAAAAGTTCTCGTCCTAGCTCATAGATGGCATTGCTACAAATAAAATTACTGTTTTGTTATGTTGGCAAACTTGTTGCAAAAGTAAGTACCAAAAGAGAATTTTGGTCAAGATAAATAGTTTGTTTTATACGGCTAGTATAAAAAGTAAGCGTGTTGTGTGTTTTTGACAAAATGAATAAACTTGAATACCGTACCGTCATAAAATTCTCCGTTTTGGATGGTTTATCGCCAACAGAAATTCATCCGAAATTGGTGAAAATGTATAAGGAGTCTCCACCTTAGTTATGTACAGTAAAAAAGTGGGACAGCTGAGGTTAAATGTGGTCGTACATCAATTGAAGATGATCCACGTGAAGGATGGCCAAAAACTGCAAATAGCGAATAAATTATCGAGAAGCTACACAATATGGTTCTAGATGACAGACGATTAAATGTATACAAGATAGCTAAGGCTGTAGGCATCTCAGAAGAAAGGGTACGGTACATTTTACACAAAGAACTCAGTAAAAGAAAGCTTTGTGCAAGATGGGTGCCGGCATTTGAAAAAGCAAATGAAGAATCGTTTTAAAAAGAATCCAACCAATTTTCTACGCTAATTTGTTACGATGGATGAAACATGGGTTCACCACTTTATACCTGAGTCAAAACAACAGTCCAAGCAGTGGGTAGAAACCGGTGCTTTCCATCGAAGAAAGCAAAAACAATTGCATCGGCTGAAAACGTTATGGCTAGTGTTTTTTTTTGGAATTCCAAAGGGATTCTTTTAAATGACTACTGGCCACAGGGTCAAAGAATTAATGGGGAATACTACTACGCACATCTTGTTGACCAGCTAAGTTGAAAAAATCAAAGATTAAAGGCCTGGCTGGTAAAGAAAAATCAAAGACGAAAAGGCTCTGGTACAAGAAAAAAATCAAAGAGAAAAGGCCTGTGTGGGTTTTTTCAAGAAAAAATCAAAGGAAAAGGCCTGTACAAAAAAATCAAAGAGGAACGGCCTGTAAAGAAAAAATCAAAGAGGAAAGGCCTGGTAAAGAAAAATCAAAGAGACAGTTGCCTGGTAAAGAAAAAGCAAAGAGAAGAGTGCCCGTGGTAAAGAGAAAATCAAGAGGAAAGGCCTGTAAAGAAAAATCCAGAGAAAAGGCTGGTAAAGAGAAATCAAAGGAGGAAGAGCCTGGTTAAAGAAAATGCAAAGAGAAAAGGCCTGGTAAAGAAAACTCAAAGAGAAAGGCCTGGTAAGAAAAAATCAAAGAGAAAAAGGCCTGGTAAAGAAAAAAACAAAGAGAAAAGGCCTTGGTAAAGACAAAATCAAAGAGAAAAGGGCCCCTGTAAAGAAAAAATCAAAGAGGAAAGGCCTGGTAAAGAAAAAAATCAAAGAGGAAGGCTGTTAAGGAAAATCCAAAGAGAAAATGCTGGTAAAGAAAAAGCAAAGGAGAAGAGCTGGTAAGAGAAAATCAAAGAGGAAAGGCCTGGTAAGAAAAATCAAAGAGGAAAAGGCCTGGTAAGCGAAACAAGAGGAGACGGCATGGTAAAGAAAAATCAAAGAGGAAAGGTTCTTGGTAAAGAAAAATCAAAGAGAAAATGCCTGGTAAAGAAAAAATCAAAGAGAAAAGGCCTGGTAAAGAAAAATCAAAGAGGAAAGGCCTGGTAAAGAAAAATCAAAGAGAAAAGAAAAAAAATCCTCTTTCACCAGGACAATGCACCCGCCCACAATTCGTGCTTTGGCAATGGGAAAATATGAGGGATTTGAAGTACGAAATGTTGAAACATCCTCTGTATTCGCCAGATTTGGTTCCCTCTGTCTTTCACCTATTCCCAAACCTCAAAAAAATCTGTGGCTAGAGAATGGAAAATGTTTTTTTGGTCAAATGAAGAGATGATGGCAGCGATAAATGGTTATTTTGAAAAACTTCTAGAATCGCACTTTAAGGACGGAGTCCAGTTATTGGAGAAACGTTTGATAAAATGTATTAAAGTAAAGCAAGACTACATGGAGAACTACATGCATTTTTAAAATTAAATTAAAAGAAAAACTTATTTGGGCAGAGGACTTTTCACCATGCCCACGTAATATTTCCAAGATGGTAGAAATGTACTGAAGTCTTTAGAGAGAGCCTAAGGACTGACCCCCCTCCCCCCAACTTCCCGAAGCCAATTTATGGGAAAAATAAAACATAGGATAACATATATATGCACATATAATGTAGGAAGTTTGAGGAAAAATCGTTGGTACAGTGTTCCAGAAAATTCGATAAAATTGAGAAACTGAAGAAAAAAAAAAAAAGAAGAAAATTCTGTAAACTTGCACAGTTGATGGAATTTTAATGTTTGCTCATTTTGTGATATATGTCACCCATAAACACATAAAAAAAACAACACATTATCACTTGTCACACATGTCCATATTAATAATAATATATTTTAATAACAGCAATAAATTAAATCCAAGAAGCAGCAACCAATGAAAACTATCTAAAAAAAACCCTATTTTCTGTAACATTATAATAAATTCTTAATAAATAAACCTTTATATCTTATTATGACATAATACTTCTCACATTAACTTGGTTGGAGATGTTTATAAAACCTGTTTTGTGATTGGCATTGATTGATGGAAGCTTCCACTACTACATAAATATGTAGATATTATATACTTTTATAAATTGAGCTTTATTATTATATTCGTTAGAAACCGGTTATTTATTTGCTATTTTACATTAATCCTTTTTTTATCCTTTATAAGTCGAAAAAAAACTGGTGAGAAAAGTCATACAACTTTTTCTAACTCCTTTTAATCCAGTTATATATAAAATGAAACTTTAAATTATACGTATTTGTTCTAACATACATATAGAGATAGTGGGGGATAAGTAACACACTACTGTTGGCAGGTGATCGGCGGCAAGTTATATTATGGTCCAATAGAGCGCTCTAAAAAACACTGAACCACCTACAATATAATATTTGAAATTAACGCCGCATTAACAAATTCCGCATAACTATCCAAAATAATTTTTACTTTCTTTTACTTCTAGTAAGAGGAAGTATTTTAATCGTGTCAAATTTTCGATATTGAGTTTTCACCGGAAATATCCGTTCTAAGGTCCCCTGAGTCCAAAAAATTGGATTTTAGCAAATGGTCTGTGTATGTATGTGAACAGCATAGCTCAAAAACGAAAAAACGTAGAAAGTTCAAACTTGTTATTACGTTTAGGTATCACCATGGGATCTGACAGTGCGTTATCTGTCAATATCCCTCAACCGGAAGTACTACTTTACTAGTTAGTTTTTTTTACGTTTTTGCGGTTTTCTCAAAAATGGCTCCGAAGATTTTCTTTAAATTGGTATATCAACTACATATACAATGAGCTACAACTTTTATTTGAAACATTTCTCCAGGAAAATTCATTTAAGGGCACTTCTGGGGGAGGGGTGGGGTTAGGTTTTCATCTTAACTGCTATTTCAGTTTATTAGACAATTCTGTCATTTAAATAATGTTAATTAGAATTAAATATGTTATTGAAATTCCGAGTTTAAAAAAATCGGATAAGAGGAAGTGCGTTTGTTTTAACACTTTACTAAATGATTTTTTTCATTTTTTCGCGATTTTCTCAAAAACGGCTCCGAGGATTTTCTTGAAACTCCGTGTACAAAATAAAAATGCAAAGATCTACATCTTTTATTTAAGATATTTCTCTGGAAAAATTCATTTAAGGCACTTTTAGGGGAGGGGGGTTACAGCTTCCCTAAAGTGGTATCATAGTTGATTATACAATTCTATCATCCAAACAAAATTAATTAGAAATAAACAGATGGCCAAAATTCCAAGTTTTAAGAAACTTCGTAAGCCGGAAGTGCGCTTTTACTGAACAGCTTTTTCAGTTTTCGACGAATTTCGTTATATTTGGTACACAAACTATAACATATGTCAATTACAATTTTTTTGAGAACAGGAGTAAGAGAAAGTTGTGTGAGTGTTTCACACCAGATTTATTTTTTTTAAACAAGTTTTTTTTTTTTTTTTTTAACTAACGCCCTTTCTACCATTTCTTCTAGCTACTAGCCTTTCGGCCATTCTTCGGCGAGCCGTCCAGTATTGTGTTGCTTGCCTCAAGCAACTATTGTAGATGTGAGGGGAACGTCTGCAAGTCTTGGGCAAAGAGCTAAGTGCTCCCCTATCATTTCGACGTTTAAGAGAGGTCCTATCCTGTGCAGATGTTTTTGCAGATACCTATGGGCTGTGGTCATGCGGAAGGCAGCTCTCCTGCCGCTGTTGGTAAATGGGCAGGGATCCCTATCAAAAAGAAGCAACTCCCAGCTCTTATCAGTTGCATGCTCGTTAAAAAATTTCTGCCCAACATTTGTTCAAGCTCAATTTAATGAGGTTCTCAGCAGATGGAGAATTCCAAAGGCTGAGATGGAAGGGCCGCCTGCATCCCTTCCTTGGCTAATCGATCTGCCTATTTGTTTCCGAGCAGGCCGCAGTGAGATGGAACTTTATTGGAGGACGATATTTCTACCCATAACAAATTGTACAAAATAAAAATAATACGTCCTCATTTTGTGAAGTTAGAATACCAAGTTTAAAGGAAATCGTTTTAGTCGTTTTCCGGAAAATTCCAATAAAACTCAGCCATAAAGTCGCATTTCCGGTTAACTGATTTTTCCTCAAATTTGGAATTTCATCAATGCTTCCAATGTGTATTAATATTATATTGACGTGCTATTTTAAACGAAAGCAATATTCGTTACTGAGAATCCAATAGTAATGACTACGTTTATAGTGAAGTGGGCACATCCATTGTCAGTTGGATATTTAAGATAAGTTGTGAGCTGTTGAACTTAAATAAATATAACTTTAAACAAGATATTAAGTTGTGTTCACTTTGTAATTATAAAGAGGAAGATGATGTTTATCATTTTATATGTAAATGTCCCATTTTGACTTGAGTTTAGGATAAGGTATTTACATAAAACATAGTTAACAATAATAGAATTTAAAGAGCGTTTAAACTCCAATAAATGGAACGATTTAATAAGTTATTACAAGCACGCATGGCAGTATCGGAAATTTCTGGTATAAGAATTTAATTACTGATTGTTATTTCATTTTTCTTATTTATTATTAACACAGTATAGTACAGTGTTATTGATAATTTTTGGTAAAGAATTAATTTTTGTTTTTGTTTTAGCTATTTTGTTTATTTACTGATTTCATTGATAGTTTCTGGTGAAGATTTAATTTATATTTTTGTTTTGATACTCTATATATATGTACACACTTTTTTTTCTTCTTTTTTTTATTATAATTATTATTATTTACTTCTATTATTTATCTATTTTTTGTTATTTTATTTAAGTAAGGCTACTCCTCAGACGGTTTGTAAAAACCATGAGTATAGTCGGTTGTAATGAATTGTAATTTCTTCTTTTTGTTTTTCTTTTTACTATTGGAAATAAAGACTTATTATTATTATTATTATATTTATTTATTATTATTATTATTATTTTACTGTTCCCCCAGAACCCCCAAATAGAAATTTCCAAAAAAATATACAAAAAATAAAAATAATACAAGTGAAGGTATTATTATTATTATGTGTAGATTAGTGCATGTAATAGGATCCGTATCATTTAAGATTCGTGAGGATCCGAAGAACCTAGAATCTTCCTCCCTAGTTTGGCCTAGATGGCGAGTAACTGGTTCTTCGGATCCTCACGAATCGTTACGAATACTTAGGCCAGACTAGTTAGGGAGATTCTACAGAAAAACAGGGGAGAACTAGACCTAAGAAGAACAGTTATCGAAATCCAGTCAACAAATATCAATCTACTCTACTTTCTAATTCTCAGCCAGTCTGTCTCTCTTTCTTAATTACTCTCTCGCTACCTTATTCTCTAACTTCTATTAGCAGAGTAAAGTCCTTGCAATTTGTGTTTCTATTTATTATATCAGTATCCAGCTCATTACTAGTTTATTTCTTCTTAATCATTCCTAAATTCATTCTCTCTCATTTTCTCTCCTCCTCATATCCATTATGTATACATGATTGCCAAGAGCTCCGTCTCAGACGCCTTTTCTACCTCGGTTCCTTTTGTCAGCGTACTTCTACAAACTTCCCTCAATTTCATTGTGTATATTAAAAATCATTCAGCCAAAATATCATGTTATTCAGGACTTCCGCAATTTTTAACCATATTCTTAAAGTGCTATAAGACATTTAACTCTTATATATAATATAATAGCCTTTAGTTCACATAACCACACAAAATTTCCTTTGAACGAATGGAAGGGAAGGGAATAGCTAAGTGGTTAGGCACTGGACGAACTCCCACGCGGAGCCGCGTGTTCGAGTCTCCGAGACCCTTAGATTTGTTCTTTCTAGGAGCCCCTACAGCTCACTGTCCGGTAATGGACAGTGTTGTCTGTAGGAAGAGAACACTGTTCGGAGGCTGGCAGTGCACTGAGAAGGCTCCAGGCGCCAATGACCATTGACGTTGACGCGCCTTAAATAAAAAAATAAAAAAATCCATCAACTTATATATATTCCAATAATATATTAACGATATTTATGCTGTACATTAATATAAGCAAAAAACTCAATATTAACACAAAATTAGTATATTTACAAAATAGTGAAACTAGGTCCTTATATCTAGGAATAAATTTAAACACATTAGGAAAAGAACCGAACCTAATATGGGTCCCTGAGGAAATCCAGCAGAAGCTTTACAAGGCTGGTATAAGGATTGAATGATCATAAATCTGGAATTTTCTACTATTTAAATATGAATGAATAATTTTATTAATATAGGGAGCGGAAACTGTATTCAATCATCCTGCAAATTATTCCAGTATGCCAGGTAATGAGAAACGCCTTTCGGATGTCGATCAAAATCATACCAGTGTGTATGCGTACTTTAAATGCCTCCATTATATCATCAACACTTCTAGCTAATAGGGCATTTGTGGAGAGTCCATACCTAAATTCTAAATGCTCATCTTTAATGATGATTTGATTGACAACCAAGTGGCGACGGACCCTGATGAGCAGAAATTCAGGTGATCTTGCTGATCTTGCTAAGAAGACAAATGGCCTATAGTGTTTGGGACGTTGGGAGTTTTGGAAAACTTCAAGATTAAAATGACTTTTTGAAGTTTTCCAGAAGGAAGGAAAATAACCCTAAATGGGACATTTATTAAAGAGATTAGTTAAGAATATTAAGGCTTTACGAGAGAGAGATCTTTTCAAACAGTATGTTTTGAATATATCAGATCACTTTTTATTTTCTCTTACTCCCTAGTAAGAGGAAGTATTGTAATCGTGTCAAATTTTCGATATTGAGTTTTCACCGGAAATATCCGTTTTGAGGTCCCCTGAGTCCAAAAAAGTGGATTTTAGCAAATGGACTCTGTGTGTTTGTGTTTGTATGTATGTATGTATGTGAACAGCATAGCTCAAAAACGAAAAATCGTAGAAAGTTCAAACTTGATATTACGTTTAGGCATCAGCATGGGATCTGACGGTGCGTTATGTGTCTATATTCATCAACCGAAAGTACCACTTTACTAGTTGGAATTTTTACTTTTTTGCAATTTTCTCAAAAATGGCTCCGACGATTTTCTTTAAACTTGGTATATCAACTACACATACAAAGAGCTACAACTTTTATTTGAAACATTTCTCCAGGAAAATTCATTTAAGGGCACTTTGGGGGAGGGGTGGGGTTAGGTTTTCATCTTAACTGCTATTTCATTTTATTAGACAATTCTGTCATCTAAATAATGTTAATTAGAATTAAATATGTTGTTGAAATTCCGAGTTTAAAAAAATCAGATAACCGGAAGTGCGTTTGTTTAGACACTTTATTAAATGACTTTTTTTCATTTTTTCGCGATTTTCTCAAAAATGGCTCCGACGATTTTCTTGAAACTTCGTATACAAAATAAAAATGCAAAGATCTACATCTTTTATTTGAGAAATTTCTCTGGAAAAATTCATGTAAGTGCAGTTTTAGGGAGGGGTGGGGTTGCAGCTTCCCCTAAGTGGTATCATAGTTGATTATACAATTCTATCATCCAAACAAAATTAATTAGAAATAATAGATGGCCAAAATTTCAAGTTTTATGAAAATTGTAAGCTGGAAGTGCGCTTATACTGAACAGCTTTTTCAGTTTTCGACGAATTTCCTTATATTTGGTACACAAACTATAACATTTGTCAATTATAATTTTGAGAATAGGAGTAAGAGAAATTTGTGTGGGTGTTTCATACCAGATTTTCTATTTTTTCGTGGCTTAATAATATGCATAATTTCTTTAGGGAAAGTGAGGTTATGGAGTCCCTAAGATAAAGATCACTTGTCGTTTTATTTTTCTTTCTATGAGAGGGGAGGAAGCCTTATTAGTGGTGAAAGTATTTATTGACCGTATTTATTGGGATGCGTGTATTTATTAGGATGAACGTTTTATAAGCACTGTATTTATTGGGCTGCTTGAACTTATTAGGGTGAATGTGTATACGTATGAGTGTATTATTTATTGGGATGTCTCAGTTATTAGTGACTTGAAATTATCAATACGAATATAATACAAATAGTTTGATTTTATTTTAGGTTTAGGCCAAGAGATTTGAGAAAAGTTGGTACCGTCTTTCTTAAATTTAACATAGTACGTAGGTAGCATGGATATGTAGTAGACAATTTAATTATATATATATCTATGGCAATGTATTGATATGTTTAGTCAGTGCACAGTCAATTAAAGATAAATATCAGGTGCGAATGACCTTAGATGTTTTGCACCTTAATTTTTTTTTATTTTATTTTATTTTTTTATTGATATTTACACCTGTTATAAACAATAACAACAGTATATTTGTTCCCCATGGAAGTATACTTGGACCCGTTCTTTACTCCATTTATACAGCTGATACGCCAACTATGCCACATACCTCCACTCCCTACACATTCGCTGATTATCCGCCATTCAAACAATATAACAACAGTAAATTTGTTAATTGTGAACAATTCATAGATACAAGAGCGGAGAAGTCACTCAGTAGTGAATCTCCGAGTTATTCAGTAAGTAGATCACGAGGCCACTGACCTTTTAGTATTCTCGTTGAATTTATAGGGATGCAAGTTCACGGACGAGAGGATTGCATGAGATGATAAACTGTTGTGAAATTGGTTGTAACTGAATAGGATTTCTTAACGAACGGATGGTATATTTAAGTCTGTGTGGATTGGATGATTGGAGACAAAGAAAGGAGCTGAAACGATTTTGCGGAGGATTTTGGATTGGAGTGTTTGGATACAATTATAATTAGATCGTTTGGTTGAACCCCACAGTTCGGTGCCTTAAGCCCAAATAGGTTTAAAAATGATTAGAAGTTTGTTAGTAAGTGTTAGGTTAGATCTTTTGTCAAGTAATCGCATAGCATTTTGTATCGTTGAAGTAGTGCCTGCCGTTTGAATCTGGTATGTCGATTCCAGGTGAGGCGTCGGTCCAAGTACAGTCCTAAGTAGCGAACTTTTTGTACTCGGGGTAAGGCGACATTGTCATAATAAACTGGAGCAGAAGTGAGTCGTCTGAGGGTGAAGGAAATGGTTTGGCTCTTTTCAGCACTAATTTTGATTCCCCATTTGTTGAACCATTTTTGGAGTGAATCCGGTGCGCCTGTAGATTGCAAGTGCTATTACGGGATCTTTATGTGTAGCAAGAATGGCGATCTTCACCGAATGTGTAGAGAGTGGAGATATGTGGCATAATTGGCATATCAGCTGCATAAACGGAGTAAAGGAAGGGCTCAAGTATACTTCCTTGGGGAACACCAGCAGATATAGGAAGGAAATTGGAGAAAGATGATCTATAGCTGACCTTGAAGTAGTGTTCAGTCACGTAGGATTTTAGCACTAAGTAATAAGCTTGTGGTAGGAAACTTCTCAGCTCCCACATCAAGCCCGGATGCCAGACACGATTTAATGCTTGCGCGACATCCAAGAGGGCTGCCGCGCAATATTTCTTCTGCTCAAGAGATGAAGAGATGAGGTCTACAATACGATGGCACTGCTGAGTGGCAAAGTGTGTAGCTATAAATCCGAATTGATTATCTGGAATGATTTTATGTGATTGAAGAGTAGGATATAATCTTTTTAATATTAATTTTTCTAGGATTTTTCCCATTACAGGAAGAAGACTTATGGATCGATAGGATATAGGTATTTCGGAGGGTTTATTGGATTTGGGGATCATCGAACTATGAGAATTTCCTCAGTAATGGGAAGTAGATCGTGCGAGTATAGCATTGCATATGTAGGTGAGATAAATTATCTCCTTTTTTGGTAAATGTCGGAGGATGTTGGATGTTATGAGGTCATTGCCAGGGGCCTTGGTAGGAAGCCGTTTTATTATGAAGGAAACATCATATGGAGTAAAACCTTTTTGCGGAGGGTCTAATTGTAAAGGAATGTCTAGGTTATTTTCTATTTCTGTAATAAAGGAACTAGTGAGAATTTCGTCACGGGGAGTGAATACTTTGAGAGGTGGGCAGCAAAGAGTTGCGCCTTATCGTCGTCAGTTCTAACCCATGTGCCGTCATTTTTGCGAAATGAGAAGGAACTAGATTTATATGATAGTATTTTTTTGGTTGCAAGCTGGTTTTGTATTTTGAAGATTGCTCATTTCTCAGCTCCCTTAGTGCAATTTTGAATCGTCTTGTTAACTGATTGTATTTTCTCTTATACGATGGATATCTACTTTGCTGCCAATTTCTTGGTGCATTTCGTTTTTCTGTAATAAGTAAAGCTATATGCTGAGGAATATAAGGGTGTTATATGTTTGTATGGTCGAGTTGATTTACAAACAGCTTGTTGGATTGAGTCAGTTATATGCTGTACAGCACTATCAAGTTCATTACGAGTTTTTAGTGTTATGTTGAGATTGATCTGTTTATCTAAACTTGTCTGAAAGAAGTTCCAGTCTTTAAATCTGTCAATCAAATTTGGTTTAGGTGGAGTTGGTAAAGGTTTTAAATCGAGTACGAGAAGCAGAGGACTGTGATCAGAAAGGAGATATTCATTTACAGTACTTACTTTAGTGTAGATTGAATGAGGAATGGATGTGACAAAAATATCAAGGATATCAGGCTGTTTTGATAGAGAAGTTGGCCAGTATGTGGATTCTGTGGGAGATATTACTCTACAGTTGGTGGGTAACAGTGTTGAAAGTAGTGTTTTTCCTCTGGGATTTGAAACTCGACCATCCCACTCAGTGCATCTTAATTAAAAAAATCCTCATTTTTTTGATTATGGACTTATTCCAAGAAATTAGCCATTAGGTTCAATTTATTCTTACTGGAATAGGCCGGGAAATTATTTTTATGCATTATAGTACTATTATCGCTACTATTTCCGGAAGTTTTAAAAAACTTTGCAACTTTCCAAGCAGAAGAGTTGTTTCTAGGTTCTAGATTGGAGAGATAACAGTTCCATTTAATATTTCTCCATATTTACATCTCTCTGTTAACTATATCTTAGAGTCGTCGATTTAACAATATTTTAAGTGGCCTATATCTATTTTTTTTTTTTAAATAATTGTTTAATTTCGTTTTTCAAACTTATAAATGATTTATGTTATCAGGAAGATTTAAATGAAATTCAAAAAAGCGCCACGGAATAGCTTTTATGGTGGCATATTCAACTAGAACAGGGAATCTTTCACATTCATTTTCTACAAATTCTACATTATTCAGGCGATAATGGTCGCCAATATTGCTATTAGAATTACTTTACAGTTAAGTTAGGCTAGTTAACATTTTTAAAATCGAAAGTATTTAAAGGGAGGAGATTTATCAGGGGTAAAATATATCTGAAAAGAATATGGATTATGATTACTTAGAATAGGGTGACTTACTGGAATTGTAAAATGCCTTAAATTTTTATTAATGTTATCTTTACAGATCTAGGCTGGCATATAGCTGGAGGAAAATAAGTTAGCGATTGTGTTGCGTTTATAATGAAACCTTGGTCAACCGATAAATCTAATAACAGTTCACCTGCACTGTTATTACTAAGGAACGGATTTTTATGTATTTAAAAATGCCAAATATTTAATTAAAATATGCATTTATTTTCGTCAATTATGTGGAAAATATGTGATTTTCTTAAAATATTTTCTGGAATATTTAAGTAAAATGGACATTTTTTTTTATGAAAATGGAATTAAGTTATAATTATTTATACAAGAAAAGAACATTTTTACAATTTATAATAATTTATTAGGAACAAAATAATTTGTTTTTACAAGTTATAATGATTTATACAACAAAGAACATTTTTACTATTTATAAAAAGATGTGTTAAATTTTCAATTTTGAAAACTTCACTCTTCGAAATTGTTTGCAACCACATGAAATTTCAAATGTTGGAACGTAAAGTGACGACGATCTGGGCGTAAGATGGACTTGTAACGACTAAAAGATCGTTCAACATCTACAGATGTTATAGGTGCCTTGCTGAAAGAAGTTATCTCGTTGGTTGTAAAAGGTACACGATGTTCTGAGGTGACTTCTGTTCCACTGATAATATCAGAAATCTGGCAGATGGTCTCCCACCCTTTGTTCTTGCTCAGTACTTCTACCAGTTTTGATCTGATCAGATCTCCCTTACTCCCAGGTATTCCTTCCACCTTTTCGATGACTTTTTTAACGTTGGACACGTTTTCTGTCAGTCGAACATTTTGGGACTCAAGTTGGGTAATGGCTTGTGCAAGAAATACGCAATTGTCAGAAATGAATGCAAGGTCTTTCCTTAAATTAGGTTTCTCGAATAAAGACTTGGCTGTATTTATCGCTACTGCTTCGTCTTCGAGATGTGAAAGGACATTCTTGATTTTATTGTAGTTTTCATAGTAATACTGAGCTGCTTCCAGCCAAGTACCCCATCTTGTCAATATTGGTTCTGGTGGAAGGCACAAGTCTGGATAGAGATCTTTTAGCATTTTAATGCGACTTGGTGCTTTTAAGAACACTTTTTTAACCGAGGAGATTAAGGAATCTACGTCACTGAACAAAGATCGGACAGTTTCTGCTACTCGATGCAAGGCATGAGCAATACACGTCACATGAATTATCTTAGGATAAAATACCTGAATAGATTGCCCAGCCTTGACCATGTTGGGGGCAGCATCAGAGAGAAACAAAAGAACTTTTTCGTTCAAAACTCCACTGGGCCATAGGATATGCATTGAGGCATCGAAGAATCGTGAAATGGTGGAATGATTGCATTTTTCGAGAACCTCACAGTTCAAAAGGAATGGCTTTGAATCCACATCAGCATCACTGTCAAGTTTTCCAATAACTGCATTGGCAATATACCTGCCCTCAACGTCAGTGGTTTCATCAATTGACACCCAAATCGGTCCATCTTTGATATGTTCTCGAATTTTGGTTAGTGTATCTTTATAGATATCTTCCAGGTAGTTTTTCCGCAGAGTGCTCTCGTCAGGCATTTTTTTCCCAATATAGGTCTCTAAGAATCCTTTGAAATGAGGATTTTTAAGTTTGTGGAAAGGGATATCTGCTCTAACCAAAGCCCGACACAGATCTGTACTCAGAGTAGACTTACTTGATGATGGAGATGTAAGGAAGGCTTGATAGGACGTCCTCTCTTTCTTTCTGTTTTTATTCTCTATGTGCGATCCGGTGGCAATATGTTGGGTGACTTGGGAACGTTGAGAGCAAGAAACGCGCTTGTCACAAGCTGTGCAGTACAAAATGTCTCCATCACTTCGAAAAAGTTCTGCTGGAAACTCGCCAAGATATTTAGCAACCAGTTGTCTGTTTGAGGCCGATGTTCGTGGCATTTCACCCAAAAAAGAATACACTAAGTGACCGAACGAAATGAATTGGACACTTCAACGAACGAGCTGAAAGAACAGACAACGTCAGACAACTTCAAAGAACTAACAAGTGCCCGTCACTGTTTAGCAGCATTCTGTGTAAATTACAATAACCATTGTACCCACTGTGATTCACAGCCCTACAGTCTGTGGTTCACAGTTCCTGTCAACCACCTCCCAATTATGAAAATATGCCCAAAATGAAAAATATGAAAAAATATGTACATATTTTGATTAAATATGTAGAAATATTTATTTATTTTGATCAAATATGTATAAATATGCGATAACATCCAAATATGTGGAAATATGTGAAATAAAAGTAGACTCAAACGGCTTAAAAAGTGTCAGTATGAATGCTTCTAGTTGAAAAACGTCTGTAAATTGCCTAGAAAAAAATATGTAAATACATACGAATCCGTTCCCTAATTATTACACATACACAATTCCAGTTTCTCGCATTGAAATCACCCATTAATATAACCTTATTGGGTAAAATTAATATATCTATTATGTCCTTATCCCACCCACCCACCTTTCATTTGGGAGCCCATAACAAGAGACAATGAGCACAGTAAAAGACACTTCAATGCCAACAGCTTCATGGGACTGTAGTTGAGATAATGGAGCGGCATGTCTGACAAGCCGCCTTATAGCAATGCCACAACAACCACCCCTTGAGTTTCGGGTTTTACTAAATATTACAATAATCATTAATTTTTAATTTATTTTGGGCGGCAAGTTTTGTTTCATTCAATGGACAAACATCAATTTTCCTACCAATTAATGTGTGATTTAAATAAACAGTGAATTTTCATTTTCAGGTGATGCTGCATATATATAGACTGTTACTTACATTTTATTCAATTTCTTTTCTCATATTTTCTTTTTTCTTTTACTTTTTACAAGTTTCGAATTTGAGTTAGTTCTTATTTTCTTTTTTTCTTTTCAGGGATATTTTTATTTTTATTAAAGGTTGGATTAAACCATTTATTTTATTTATTTTATTTCTCTTATTTATTTTATTATTATTATCATTAGACAGTGATTTTCTTTTTAGTTTTCTTCAAAAGTTTAAGTTTATTATTTTTTTTAAAAAAGAAGAACCTTTTTATTTCGTATTTTTAATTACTTTTTAGGTAACAGTATCATATTTTATTATCTATTATTATTATTTTACTTTCTTTTATTTCTTTCCTAATTGGAAATTTTTATTTATTCATTTTTCTTTAATTTAATATGACAGACAACAGTAGGGGGCAGGTAAGGGGTTCCGCCAGACATTGAGATGGAAAATGAAGGGGCTAAGGGAATTGATAAAGGTCATGAACTGAAGTTAAATGTTGGGAAAAATAATGAATTGGATATGTTAAGTATTCCTATGGAATATAAATATGAGGATTTGGGGCCATATTACGTTATTATAGAAAGTCTAAATAAAGAGAAAAAGGGAATTTGCAGAATTCATCCAATGTCTATTGGGAAATTGTTATATGTAAATCATACTGAAATTGCAAACAATATTGATTCAATTAAAAAAATTGGGAATAAACAGAATAAGAATCGAATTGAATAATGGGGTTTCTGCCAACAAACTTATTAAATCTATTGTTCTAAAAGAAAAAGAATTTAAGGCATATATCCCAAGATACTTATTACAAAGGAGAGCTGTATTAAGAGGGATAGACACTGAATTAAGCGACGATGAAATTAAAGAGATTATTAGGGGTCCTTTGGGGCATAAATATGAAATATTGGATTTAAGACGATTAAAGCGAAGGGTAACAGACAGAGAAACAAATGAAATTAAATTTATACCCACTCAGTCTGTATTAATTACAGTAAGGGGCCAGCACATACCTCAATATGTATATATACATTACGTAAGATGTGAATTTCACAATTATATTCAAAGGGTAATACAATGTAAAAAATGTTTGAGGTATGGACATTTTCAAGACCAATGTAAAGGAAATATTAGGTGTGAAAAATGTGGGGAAAATCATGAAAAGCTAGCGCATGTAATAATACAGATACCAAATGTATAAATTGTGGAAGTACTAGTCATTCAACTTCAAAACACGATCTGTGCCTTCCTTTTAAAAAAGAAAAACCAAACAAATAATGGCCGAAAATAATTTACCGTATATGGAAGCTAGGAATTTTTTTGAAAACAACAATTCGTTTTCAGCATTAGCTGGTAAAGATATTCCTACACTCGACGATTTGAAAGAATTCCCTCTTTTAAATAAAACATCTTACCCCAATAGACGATATGCTTCTACAATAACGGTGAAAAGGGCCACAAAGAGATTTAGAAGAGATTCTCCGAATTATGATCAAAAAGAAATAAATAAACAACTATTCAGTCAGGGAATGGAGAAAAATGTAACTGGTGGCTTGATCCCAAAGAATCCTTATAAATCCACAGAAACTCAGAAGGTTCTAAAACCATTGAGTGCTGAAAACGATCTGGAAATTATGTTTGAAGCGATGAACTCCATTTTAAAGAGTATAAATTCAAACGAACTAAAAGTTATGCCGGAAGATAAATTAAAATCCATAATTAAAGATAGACTAAAAAGTTTAAATGAAGCGATGTAAGACATATGTAAGACTTTTATTTTTTGAAATATTTTAACTTAAACACTGTACTTAACTAGTATCACTCTAGTTCATGTTACGTGTATACATGTGTGCGTGCATGTGTGTACATATATATATGTGTGTATGTGTGGGTATGCATGTATGTTTGTGACTATGTTGTCTGTACATACGTCTGTTTAACTTAGGTATGAATGTGTGTGTGTGTGTGTGCCGTGTGTGCTTGCGTACGTGTGCCTGTGTGTATGTATATAAGTTTTATGTATATAAGTAGAGTGAAAATTAATGTGTACAGCACAATATGTAAATAAATTTTATTTTAGGTTGTAAATAGTATTTTATTGTATAGTGTATATATTATTTATTTATTTTCCAAAAAAAAAATGGGAAATGATAAATTAACTATACTACAATGGAATGCCAGATCTGCAATTGCAAATAAAGGAAGTCATACACAAAGAAAAAGTTAATATAGCTTTATTGAGTGAAACTTGGTTTAAACCTAGCTCTGTAGTCAAGTTTACTGGTTATAATATAGTGAGAAACGATAGGATTGACGGAAAAGCGGGCACAGCAATATTAATTAATAATAAAATAGGTTTTACCGAAATTAAAAATTTATATAAAATAAACGAATTGATGGCCGTGGGAATCTCTTTACCAGCTTTTCAAAATAAAAAAGCATTATCACTTATTTCTATTATAACAGTCCAAAGAACAGTGTCAGTTATGCAGAATGGGATAAGTTTATCAAAAGCATTTCCCCTCCTTTTATCCTTGGAGGCGATTTTAATGTACACAACCAAGTTTTTGGATCTACCTTTACAGAGGCCAAAGGCCGCTCTTTATTAGAAATAATATATGATAATAATTTGATCTATTTAAACAACTTTAGTTAAAAATATAAATCAAATTAATGAATCGGCCATAGACATAACTATTTGCTCTCCATAGCTGGCCCCTTTATTCAATTGGTCCCTCCTAGATGATTGGGTTCCAATCATATACCCATTATTATCGAATCAAGCAATAAGTACAATAAGTAGACAGAACTTGCGTAAATGGAATATTAAAAAAGCAGACTGGGATTCTTTCAGACAAAGTATGAATGAAAATATAAATACTATTAATATCTGTACAGACTTCATCTCTGCCCTGAACTCAGCTAATGAAAATTCAGTTCCAAAAAACAAAAAAGTTAATGGGAGTCAATGTTATAACTGGTGGACTGACGAATGTAAAGAGGCAATAGATAAAAGAAAACTAAACTTTAAACAGTATGTGCAGAATCCTAATTATGCATATTTTTTAAAATATAAACAACAAACTGCTCTAACTAAATTAATAATTAAAAATTGTAAAAGAGTTCATTGGAGAGAATTTTGCGGGAAATTAAATAAAAGCACACCAATTGGTGATATATGGAGAAATTTTCAATTGTTATTAAAACCAGAAAATAGTAATATACCGCTAGTTCAGGGCGAGAGGTACGTCGATTTTATAAATAAATTGGCGTTCAAAATAAAATAGAATATGAAGATTATAATAGAATTAATAACGAGCCTTCTCATATACTAGTGCAACCTTTTACTATAAATGAATTAAATAAGGCTATTAAGCAACATTCAAATACTGCCCCGGG
This sequence comes from Triatoma infestans, assembly GCA_011037195.1. Taxonomy (NCBI): domain Eukaryota; kingdom Metazoa; phylum Arthropoda; class Insecta; order Hemiptera; family Reduviidae; genus Triatoma; species Triatoma infestans. The sequence goes on from JAAEAF010006833.1 coordinate 50,790, forward strand.
GATGGATAATATACACTACCCTATGATAGAAAATCTTCCGGCCCCCGCAAAATTAGTATTATTGAAACTGTACAATGATATGTGGACGAGAGGGGAATTTCCTAGCGAATGGAAAAATTATTTAATTACTCCTATATTGAAACCCAATAAAAATAGACACCAGTGTGAATCTTATCGCCCCATAGCACTTTCTTCGTGTATAACGAAAACACTCGAAAGAATGATTAAGAATAGATTAGAGTGGTGGCTAGAACATAATAAAATGTTATCAGAGAGCCAGTTTGGGTTTAGAAAGGGAAAATCTGTACATGACTGCCACATACAATTAGCTAAGGATATCTCCTTAGGATTTACAACAAATAAAGTAACTTTAGCTTTGTTTTTAGATTTTACTTCTGCGTACGATAACGTTCAACTTCCAATTTTGGCTGAAACAATGAAAATTCAAAACTTTCCTATCAAATTTATAAAAAATATTATTGATTTAATTTCAAATAGAAACATATATGTAAAATTAAACGACAAAGTAGATGGGCCACTATTAACATCAATTGGACTGCCTCAAGGGAGCATTTTGGCCCCGATATTATATGCCGTATTTGTTAAAGATTTAGAAAACATAATGGAAAACGTAAAACTACTACAGTACGCAGACGACGTTTGTATCTATGTAACAAAGAAATCTATTGAAGAGTGTATACAAGAACTTAAAACAGCTGTAAGAAAATTGTATCCATGGACTATTAAAAACGGCCTATCCACATCTGAAGCAAAATAAGTTTAGTCCCGTTTACGAGGAAACGTAGGTTAAATATCTCCAATGAGCTATATCTAAGCGGCTGTAAGTTTCCTTGTAAAACATCAGCTACTTTTCTAGGTTTAATAATGGACAAAACTCTTAACTGGAAAAATCATGTTAAAAATATAGAAGCCAAAATTGGAAAATACATGAACATTTTTTTAAGAGCCGTATGTCATAAAAATTGGGGCGCCGATCCAGAAATTTCTTTATTGTATTACAGAGCCACCATAAGGGCGATATTAGATTTTGGATGTTTCCTATATGGACAAGCCAAAAAGACAGTTTTGCGGCCATTAGAAATATTACAAAATAAGTGTCTAAGGCTATGCTTGGGATTTCTAAACAGTACACCAATAGATATTTTATATGCAGAAGCTTGTGAAACCCCAATAAGGCATAGAATGCAGATTATTTCTGATAGATATGTATTAAAATTAATGAGCAGAAATAGCAAGTTGTATACTCAAATTAGCGTATTAAATGAAAAAGTACTGACACACTCCTTTTGGAAGAAGAAAGATGCACCTATTTTTACTGACAGTTTCATATACACTTCACAATTCAGAAAACTCGTATATTCAAGCGATATTCTTCATATATATTCCACTCAGTACAAATATATTTACTGTAATATTAATACTCATAAATCTGTGGATCTCAGAGCAATACCCCAAAAATGGAGGAATTCTGTGTTTGAGGAATATATGGAACGAAATTGGCCGCAAAATTATAGAATATTTACTGATGGTTCCAAGTTGGATAATAAAGTAGGGTGTGCCTTTTATGATCCCCAACTGAAATTTTGTGAATTAGCGCAGCTAAACCTATATGCCTCTATCTATACTGCAGAAACTGTAGCTATTATAATGGCCCTTAAGTATATTCTTAAACTATGTAATAACAAATATATAATATTGAGTGATAGCCAAAGTGTATTAAATAAAAGCCAATTTGAGTAAATCTCCTAACTTGGACCATCTATTTATAGAAATACTGCAATTAATGACTCTTTTAACGGAAAGGGGAATATCTGTGGTTTTTGTCTGGGTTAGAGGACATTGCGGTGTTAAAGATAATGAAATCGTGGACATGATAGCCAAAGAAGCGACTAAAACTGGAGAGGCCGCAAATATAAAATTAACCCCCTCCGAATTTAAAAACCACATTACTAGTAGAATGCTCAATATCTGGCAATTAGAATATGAAACTAATTTAAAAGGAAAATTTTACAAAATGATGATTACGAAATTACCCAGACAACCATGGTTCAAAGGGCTGGGTCTGAACAAATATACAATTATGACGATTAATAGACTGAGATCAAACCATGCCATTTGTGGTGCCTATTTACATAAAATTAATATCAGACCCTCCCCAAATTGTAGTCTGTGTAATACGCATGAAGACTTTAAACATATAATAATGGAATGCCCTAATAATAAAGTTTAATGATAAAAGAGATTTAATTTTTAGAACTTTATACAAATATTTGGAGGCCCCTTTCCGTTATGAAGATATATTTTCTAATAATGCTTATATGTTAGGTGAATTAATAGAACGGCTAGACAATATGTGGTGGTTAGTAAAAGTATGTCTGTTTGTGTGCTTGAGTGTATGAAAGGTGAGTGTATGCGATTAGGATTAAGTATTACGGGATTGGTTGAAATATCGAGTACACCATTCCATTTGTACATAGTATGTATATATTTTCTGTATATATGTAAATATATTTTAGGTCTAATATATTAGGTTAAGTATATAGGGGTGCGAGGAATATCGAGTACTCCACCCCACCGTATGAATGTTGGTCTGGTTGTTAGTGTGAATGAATCGCGTTAGGTTTTAGAGCTAATCATGCGAATGTATTTATTGGCGTGTTTGTATTTATTTGCATGAATGAAATAGGTTAGATCCGTGAATGAATGTTTTAGGCAATAAGTATGCAGTCAGTTCTAAAACGCATAAGCATATATGGCTGAATGATAACATGTCAATGCCAGGAAAAAAAAAAGTGATGCTGATGGTATCTGTCGCTGTGATGGACGAGAACCCCAACAAGAAATATTAGCCTAATCTTACGATACTTTTTACGATAAATCTTATGATTTACGATATTTTTTCCGACGCTTCTGTAGCCAGAACTGCGCACTAACTGTCCGAAGTTCTATGGCTTCCGCCACGGTTAGCACATTTGACTAAAGCCATTATTTTTCTTTGTTGGCATTCTTTGGAGTTGTCAATTCGTTAGCACAATGATCATATCCCGTATATAAAAGTATTTGTTGACCGTTGATGAATTATGTTATGAATAAATTTGGTGAGGATCTGTCAAGAAAGAAACATTTAATTATGCCAACGTTTCGATAGAGTTTCCTGTCTTAATTAAGGCTTTAAAATATATATACTCGTAGATTTTAATTTTTTTTTTTTTATGTTTCTGTGATTTATAAAATGGCATATGTTTCAAAGGTCTACTAAAAATTCTTTTTCCACATATTCAGGACTATCTATATATTAAAGCTTTGAAAAAGACAGGAATTATGCTCTGTTGAAACGTTGGCATAATTGAATGTTTCTATTTTGACCGATCCTCACCAAATTTCTTCTTCATAGCACATTTCGTATGTATTTTTTAAAATTATTTTTAACCTTGCTGCTTTGTTTACTTCGTTTAAATCTTCTATCATTTGTCTCGGCTAGATCCGATTAGACGCAACACGAATGACATCATACGCAAAATGTAATACTTTCAAGAATTCTCCATTTATGTTAATTCCGTAAGAACTCTAGTCTAAACGTTTGCATACGCTTCCTCTAATATACAGTTAAATATAACTCAGTTACAAAGGATAGTGCTGCCTCACACTTCTTTGTGTTGGGAACATTCTCTAGGCTTAATTAGCATTAATCTATATTTGCTGTTTTAGTATAATAATGATGCAAGTAATATCTAAATGGGATGTAATCCTGTCGCCATTACAGAGTTTATTTAATAATTATGGTTGTCGGAATCAAAATCTTTTTCTAAATCGCTAAATGCGAGATACAGTATTCTTTTCAGTTTCCTACATAAGCTGATTTATTGTAAGTGTATGATCGTAAGTTGAGAAATATGGTCTGAATCCTGATTATTCTGAGGAGGGGTTAAAAATCTAATTGAGAGGTTTTACAATAATTTCACACGTTGACCTAGGTCAAAATATGGTGTCTTTTACGAGACCCCATATTGTCAGATACCTTTGTATACCTATTTTATCGTAAATAAATAAATAAATAAACAAAAAAAAAACAGACAAATAAATAACAAATAAACTTAAATGGAGTTTTGTACTTTGAAATCCTATAAGTTTGCTCCGTTCAATTAATCATATAATTTTAGCCTCCTCTATAAATGCGAGAAGTGTTTTATAATATGTCCGATTTGTTGAATTTATTAAGTCAGGGAGCCTGCGAATTTTTTTTAAATAATTGACTATCTCTCTTTTTATAAGACATTACTCTGTGCTCCATAGTGTCTAAGAACAACATTGCAATTATCACAATTCTCTAAATTTACTATTTTAAACATTTTCAAATTTCTGTTCGTATGCCCTGCGCATGCGCTGTTCTTAATCGTATCAGCTTTATTATTTGCTTTCTGGTCAGCCCAGACTTCCTAAACCACGGACTAAAACCTGTTAAATAGAAATTGCTTTTATACAGTGATTCCTGTTCGCACAATAATTGTTGCCATTCCTCCAATAGAAGCGCTCTTCCTTTAATAAAAATTTCTGATAGCGGGATAAGGTATTTAAAACATCCCGGCTA
>JAAEAF010006834.1:0-71110 GCA_011037195.1 Triatoma infestans
CAAAATTCTCGAGTTTTGCCGACGATTGTTCGAATTTTATTGGGATTTGATCTAGTCATGTAATCCAGGTTCTATTAATTTTTTTTTTTTTTTTAATAGAAGGGCTACGTTTTTTAACATCTAAATTAGTGTGGAATCTATGATTTTATCCGTCATAACATGGCTTCATTTTGTCGTTTCTGACCGGTTTCGGTTTTTTCCGTCTTCGGTTGTTTCGTCAGAGTAAGGTTTACATAACCAATTCTTGTAGAGAGAGATGACTTCAAAACTATATGTTTATATCACAAACAACACTGCTTGATTCACTTGAAGTTTAGTAATTTTATATCCACTTGTGATCGCGCATGCTTCGATGGACTTGGCATCAACTGAAATCTAATCACTGTGGTTTTGTGATATAAACATTATATTTAAGTCTTCTCTCTACATGAATTGATTTTTGTAAACTTTACTTTGACGATGGTTGAAAAAAAATTCCGAAACAGGTCAAAAACCAACAAAATGAAGCCATACTATACTATACCGGGATAAAATCATAGATATTATCCAGCATTGCTTGCTGACCCCCAACTACATATTATTCAAGAGGTCCAGTCATTAGCCTGTTTATAAAACCAAGTCAATATTGACAGTAATTAAAAAAAAAAAATCATAAATCAGTTACCAAAGAGTTCCAAGGAAACTTTGCAGTAATATTCTATGAGTAATGAATAACATCTATGTAAATTTCTTTCATTTTTCTCAAGTTTCCAGACCAATTTCATGACACCTAACTTCCTCCGACATTCACAAATCCAAATTATTCAAAACCAAAATATATCAAAAATTTGTTTATTAATTAATTTTTTTAGTGCTTTTGAAATTAATTTTTCCCCTCAGGGACAATGTGGTTGTGATTTCGCTAATATTTGCGTTTTTTATTAAAAACAAAATGGCCGTTCTTTATTTAAATTATTTTTTGTTTTTGGTTTCTAAAAATTTAAATTAAAGTTCAGTAAAAAATTAAAATGAACTGCCTTTATGATTTTTTAAATTTATTATGCAGGGTTGTTCAATAAATAATATTAAAAAATAAATAAAGTTATTTACTGGCAATAAAGGCTAAATTATATAGAAATCGCTATTTATTCTAATAATATATTTTTTTTTTTTTAATTTAATTTTGCTTTATTTTAGTGTCAAATTTTATTTTTGCCCGGTTTTAGAGAAGGTTCGGATAATTATTAGGTTATAACATATGAAATATCCGTTTTTATCCTGCAGAATTTCTGGCATTCTATCAAGCGCGTGTAAAACATGCTCAAATGAAATTTTTGCTTCTAGCAATTTTTTTTTTCGCAATCACTTTTGATGCGAAAGAATTCCCGGGGATCTATTCCTGTGAGGGCAAAGAAACGTTGTTGATCCAGAGTATCGTTTAGGAAAACTGGGAAGCTGTGCAAGTAGCGCATCTTAAAAGCGAAGGCTGTGGGGAATCGTGGCGACAATAAAAAAATCACCGTCTGACAGACAGGCCTTGGGGTGGCGGATGGTTCCTTGATGATCTGTTGCACTAATTGGGAAAGGTAGCGTTTGAATGCTTGCTCCCAGACTGGCTGATGTCCCTTTGTTTACATTTTTTCGAAAATCCTCAAATCTTGCTTATTTGCTCAGTGCCTTGAGATTGATCTCTAGTTCTAAGTGGGTACTAGACACAGCTTTTTAGGAGGAAGCTTGATTTTAGCTAGTTTGGTAGCCGTGACAGACCGGGGTACGGTTTACTGAAGGTGCCGATTCTAGCACTTGAAACGACTGATATCAGCAATATAAAAGACGTCTTATTCCATTACATCAATCTAGGTGTGTGTGTTTTTTTTTTCTTTTTAGGGCCTAAGATTTAACTTTTTTTTTATGACCAGCGGAATCAGGAGATTGTGTTTGTATGCGATAGTCAGGCCGCCATTAAAGCACTCAACTAACATGTCATCAACTCCAAAAATTGGAATGGGAAATGCCTCAGCAAACCTTGAAAGTTTTGAGTAGGAAACAATTGGACATATTGTGAAATTGTTGCATGGTTAACATACGTTAACCACTCACTCAGAGCAAGAAGAGTCTGGTGCGCAAAAAGGAAAAAGCCTTCCATATAGCTCGTTAACTTTCAGGCGATTTATCACTCAGTTAGAGAAATTTCGCTTTTGCCCAGGCCCCGTAATAGCAGAGGACATACAACCATTGTTTGTTCCTCAGCTTGCAATGATTACAATGGAGCCCACTAGACTTGGAACGCTAGGATTCCGGCTTCGAGTCCAGCAGAGTGCTACCTTTAGATTTTTCTCGCCCTAGGAGCTTCTCCAACTCACTGTCCGGTGATGGACAGTGATGAACACTGCCCGGAGGCTGGCAGCGTATTGAGAAGGCTCCGAGCGTGGTGAATGACGTCAGATATTGACGCGAATATTTGACCCGCAATTCTGGCAAAGAAAGGCATTGGCCCCAGAACATGGGGGCCAGAACTCAAAGTTGTTGGATAAGACAAGTCGGGAATAGAGATCAGAAATGAGGGGAGGTGCACCATTACTTCTGAAGAATTCTTCTAGGACTGAGGCTAGGCTAAAACTACATATCTTTTTTATTAAAAAAAAAACTGAGGCAAAAAATCGCAGGTATTTTAAACTTATAGTTATCGCATCTTTTGAAACACGGTGGTTTTGGGTCAAAATTTATCAATCGAAAAGTGCCACTTTACTGAATTCAAACCTATCACTTTTATTTAAATATTTGGGGGGCGGGGGGTGTTTTAATGTTTTCTGGTTATACTTAATAAACTTGCAAAATCATTTCAAATTTTTGGATAACGAGTTTTCACTGGAAATACATGTTTTCAGATCCCCTAGGTCTGAAAAAGTGATTTTTAGAAATTAGTTTTCTCTGTGTGCGTGTGTGTATGAAGTCGGAGAAAGTTTAAACTTAATATTTCGTTGTAAAGCTCTAGTGTGGGGAACTGACAATTCAAGATTTTGGTCCGATCACTCGGAAGTATCAGTTTACTCCAGTGGATTTTTTTTGCTGTTTTTTCCCAGTGATTTTATATAAACTTGGCACATTAACTTGCATATGCCGAAGAGCCGTATCGAAAAAACAAGGCTGTTTTCTGGACGTTTCGCCCACATTGCAATGAATTTTCTGAGGAGGAGCGTGGTCCGCCATCTTGGTGTAGGTCATTGACGAGGGTCTAAGTCTCCCATCCCACTGCTTTCCTGCCAAAGTTTTAACCTTGTTCTGCTCCAGAAAATCCATTCAAGGTCTTTTTCCTTTGCTTTTTCCTCTTCTATCTCTGAACAGTGGCAGCCATGTTCTGCTTAGACGGGGAGTCCTGTCCTACCAACGTCTGTTTTGAAACATTTTTCCCGGAAAATTCATTTTAGGAGAAGATTTTTTTTTTTTGGTGGAGGGATGTGATGGGGTTGTATACTTTTTTCTCTAAAGTGCTATTTTAGTTTATTATATGATACTATTGTCTACGAATTTTACAATTCATTAATTATATTCCTGACAGGTTTCGGATTTTTCATTCATTACAGCATCAACATTGCTCAAACGATGGATGAAAATGCAAAACCGGTCAGGAATACAAGAAATATGTATTACCAAATTCCTTTTGCCAAAAAATTTGTGGAGTTCAAACAAAATCCTCTCAAGTTTTCTACAATTTTCTCCATGAAGACACAAGAGGGTTTCTCCATTAATTTCGTTATACTAACTATAAACATCCACTTTTATTGTGTAATATTTTTTTGAGAAAATTCATTTAAGGGTTTTGGGGGGTGTAAGGGTGTGGGGTGTGCCTCCAAAAAAACAAGTCGTTCTTATTAAGTTTTAGATTCTCCCATTGATATAATATTAAAGACAATTTAAACATCTAGTTAAAAAATTTGGATAAAATTTTTCAGTACACTAAAAAACTATGTAAAATTTGCAGTAAGAGAAAGATCGTATGAGTGTTTCATACCAGATTATTTTGTCTATGAAATGCTAGCGATTATACTCCGAAACTGCTTGCATTTTAAATAATATATATTTTGTATTTTTGTTCATTAAAGTGAGGAAGTTTAAATACCTTTCTATTTTTTTGTTGACGCTTAATTATTGTATTGTGAATAAATTTAAAATTAAATTGATACTATCAAGCAATTTGATTTGTCACATTGATGACACTAAACTGTAGTAATGGCGCATAAAAATCATCATAAATTATAGAGACAAGAAAAAAAAAAGAAGCATATATTATAAAATTTAATTAGAAATATATAAATTGTATATAAACTTTATCGTACCGTGCAAAATATATGTGAATATATTTAGCACTAACATCACAATATATATTTTTGTTTGATTAATTTTTTTATTTATTTTTTATTTTTTTTTGATTTATGAGAAAGATGAAATTTTGGAATCTACAATTTACTCACAGATAGTCGTGAGCTAAAATTTGGCATGATTGTGTGATGTTTTGTATCAAAGGTGTGTCAACGAAATTGGTTCTCTGTGCAAGTCTATGTTATCACATTGTTTTGGCACAAAAAATCCTGGATGATGGGTGAGCGCCTGAAACCGAAACGATGACCACACAAAGAATCAGGCTATCACGGACAATATCTCATATATAAACATTGGCACCTTATGTATTTGGTAAATAATATATGTTTTCCAACATAATTCCATAGAATACACAAATATGGCCTGAAAACGTTAGTTGGGTCCAAAGAATAAATTCTACACACACACACACACGCACATTGTAAACATAAAGAAAAAAGTTCAGGATAGGGAAGTTTCCAGGAGAGCCAGACTAGAACTATATAATAGATCAAAGACGTCCCAGGTGGGTTAGTGTAATCGAAGGTGGTTGTAGCAAAGCTGAAGATCGACAAAAGTGTGGGGAGAGGAGAGAGGCGTCAACTGATTGGGAACGGATGAGATGCCCTGCCACAAAGGACGGTAAGTAAACACATCTAATTTCCCAAAATTTGTGCAAAATATGGGACTATGATTGACCATAATAGGTAGGTTGTGGAGTTATTAAAAGATGAACATTTGTCGTCGAATCATAATATCACAGAATACAAACTCGTAAGTAAAGTTTGATATTTCATACTATGCAGAAATCAAATGCAACTTCTAATTCACATCTAATTTCCCAAAATTTGTGCCAAATATGGACAGATTGACTACAATAGGTTGCGGAGAGAATTTTGGTACATCATATCTTGCTTCATTCTGTGGAAATGGAACATTGTACGTAGGTTTAAGCAGATCCATATTTCCCAAAATTTGTATCAAAATGGAAAATATTTTACTTAACTCAATAGACTTCACGGCTGTGGCTGAACTTTGTGGCACGTCCTAACTTGCTTTATCAATCGATACAGTTTGTTTTAAACCCCTTTAAACTTTGTGTCAAATATGGACGGACATTGTTGCTGAGTAATAGATTTCGAGTTATGAGAAGATGAAATTGCTAGTCTTAATTTATATTAGTAGATTAAAATTTTGTACATCATTATCATTCCTTGCTTTATACTGTGCACAAATCAATGCAACCTTTTATACGTTTAAGCACATCTACATTTCCGTAAAATTTGTGCCAAAATAAGAACATTATTTGTGTAATAGGTTTATTAAAAGATTAATTCACATTAACTGAAACACAGTTGTGAGCTAAAAATTTCGTACCTGCTTGGCTTTACTTTTGTACGGAAATCAATGCTACTTTGTAAATTTGTGCCACATATAATCTTTATTTGTAGCTATCGTTTTTAATAGAATTTCTCTAATTTTTTTCCTGCAGAAGTACTTTAATATCATATCAATATGTAGGTGGTAGACCCTGCAAGTTCTAACTGAAGTGGCACTTGCAGTGAAAAGCTTGACGAACGCTGCTTCCCGCAGAGCCTTCCAAAAAGTCGAAGTTTTTTTTTTTTTAAGAAAAATTTCTCAAATAAATGATAGGCATTTTCAAAGGAAGTGTAATACAATAGGTTACTTCAATGATGCAGTCTCAACCCGGAAACTCAAAACTGTTTTTTAATGAAATTTGATGCCAAAATTATGAATTTGAAGAAAACTGATTTTCATTGGAAGGACGTATTTAACTGCTGTACAGGTTTTTCATTTTTCTGTGGTATTCTCCATAAAAACACCGGACGGGTTTCATTAAACTAAACACTAAACTACTAAGTTCAGTACCATTGCAATTATTCGGGATTTCAGGACACTTCAAATTGGGAATTTTGGAATCACATTTCAGTAAGTTCAATTACCATGTATAGTTCAATCTTGCACAGATATATTAAACCTATCCTTTTTATATTTCTCTTACTCTTTAGTTTAAAAGGAAGTATTGAGATCGTGCCAAATTTTCGCCGGAAGTAAGTCGCGGGAAGCTCAAACTTAGTATTCCTTTGAGGCATTACCATCGCATCAAACATGAAGATTTTGAGCAAAATCCAAAAAAAAATTATTTTAAAAAGAATATTTGGTGGTGAAATTTCTTGATTATATTGTATAAATTACTGAATAAGAAAAAGTGGTGTGAGTGTATTAGTGGCACTCATTTCTGGACTTCAGGTGTAATCATTTCAATTATTGCCTGCCTTGTGTAGTAGATACGATACGTGTTTTTGGGAATGATTTGGTGCACTTTCTTCTATTTTCAGCAAATCTGTTGCAATGAGTATTATTAAGCCATGGGTGCTTGGAAGCATGGGACCAAAGCCAATATGGCTTTTATCCCCGCAATTCATCCCACTATTTAACCTCCCCCCTAGTGGTATACCGGCCTGTCTTCAATATCGAAAACTCCTAGGCTTTCCCATGAAAGTGAGGCCCTCCTAAATATACGAAACCAAGTATCAGCAAAACGGGGAAACTGACATATTAATAGAGATATACCATTTCCCTGACTCCATCATCACAATTCTGACATATGGGACGGGACGTGCTCCCTATTTTATGAAAATTGACTGGGTACGCATGTGTGTCCAGTGTAATAGGATCCTCTTGAGGGATCCAAAGCAGAGAGAGAGAGACAGTCTCACTCACTAGTTTAGGCCAGACTAGAGTGAAAGAAACTGTTTATATACGGCTACGGGACGGTATTCAGGGAGATACGAGTCTTATAGCAAAGTTCACTCGGCAGTCACAACATGTCATCTACCTTACTCTTTACCTCTCTACCATTCTCGGTTATTTTATGTAAAGTCCAGGCAGTCATTGTCACTAATAACATTATACAGTGTTCAGCTATTTCTACCTGATTAATCCAAACCAAACCAATTTATCTCATTCATCATACCCATTATATCCAGTCACTACGCCTACTAAAGTTTTCAATCAAATCCTACTCAGGGAGAGGGGGTAGCCCGAAGCCCCCTGCTTAGTTCCTTTGATAAATGGATGCACCCAATGCCACCAATGCCTTCCAATGCTTCACCAATACTCTCGTCTCCCAAAGTTTAACCTGAATATCGTAAAACGCTTAGTGACGGCAAGGGCTGGCTCCAAGCCAGCCGGCCCGATGCCTTCAATTTCCGTGTGTCCATGAACCCAGAAGAGCTACACTTTGCCCCTCTGAGCTATAAGCCTTCTGCTGCATTCGAGCTCCAATACGGCTTGCTCAAAGCCCTCATTGCGGCCTGATTTCTTTCAATTTTTCCCTGCCACTTCTCTACCAGGCAGCAACATTCAATGACACCAATGATCTCAGCCTAGAAGACAGTGTGGTCATACTCCCTAAAGCCACAGATCTCCCTCAGGTTAATCCTTGTAGCTATGCTTCTGTCCCTGACAGACCATTAACTGGTTGCGGACGGTGTACAGCCGTCCGAATAGCAGCAAATTGTGCCGTTACCCACCTCCATTAGCTTTATATAGAGTTACAAAGAAAGCAAACACTCGACTAGTGTGTAAAAAAAACAAAAACAGTTTACCGGCACTGAATTAATTTTCTTTTGTGTTTTCTTTAATGGAACAAGCATTTACAGTATATTGCAATACCCAAATACACGTCTTCAATTTTTTCATTTCTTTTGATAAATTATTATTATTTTTCTTTTAATATATTTACAAATTTCTAAATATAATTCTACTTATAATCTAAGTCCCTAAAAGAGCATTTTTACATTTTTAAATTGTAAAAATAATATACAATATGTATCCATTGTATATACTATTTAAAATAACAAAGCTTTGATATAGCAACTCACCAAAGAATTTTATAAAATCCATAACAAACGACCTAATTTGGGTTAACTAACACATTTCTTATTACTTTCTCTTACTGCTGTAAGAGCAAGGATTTACTATTGTAAAAATTTTTCCAAAATTTCGAGTTTTCACCACAAAATACATGTTTAGAAACAAGAAAAAAAAATTTTGTTTTTAGAGAATGGATCTGTAATATATCAATGTATCTCTTTGTATACAAAAAATGTTGAGTAAAATTTTGAGAAAATACCACCAAATTTTAGGTTATTACCAACAAATCTGAACATGAATAAGTCTCGAAGAATCAAATTGTATCAAACGGAAGTGCGTCTTTACACAATACGTCTGAGATTTTTGAAATGTCTATTTTATGAGAAGATGATCGATCACTTGGCAATATTTCTTTATGCTATTCTTTGTTGTATCTTGGATTAGCGGGTACCTAACACTAACTTAAAAGGTCTGAAACTTAAAAGGTATTCGTATATTGCTCGGACAATCAAGCTGCGTTGAAAGCGATGAGTTCATGTGTTTTCACTTCTAGACTGATACTAGAATGTTCTAGAAGACTGGGAAGAGCTTTCTTCCTTGAATTGAATGTACTTCTAGTCTGGGTATCTAGTCATACGGGAATTTTGGGGAATGAGAAGGTGGTTAGGTTTGGCAAATTAGGCGCCTCTCTCTCTTTCATGGTTCCGAGCCTGCTGTTGGTGTGTCTTTAGGCAAATGTCTGTCATGGTTTTCACTGCATTCATCCCTATGGATGCGTTCACTGGGTTGTCAGCCGTCTGATCCATTACTGGGGGGCACTGTGGTTTAAAGAGTCACTTCTAGCTCATGCCAGGCCCCTATTGTAGGAGTTTGTGAGACAGAGGAAAGAAACATCCATTCATCTTATGACAGATTGCTGTGGAAGAACACGCTATTTCCTTAACAAGGTTATGGTCCGATTTCTTCGGACTGGGACGAATCTTAAATGGGTTGCACGCATCTAGATTGGGCTTTGGATAGCGTACGGTTTGATCCCTTCCCGGCTCCAACGATTTTTTTAAAACATGGTACATCACCTAATCACTCTAAATAACTACAACTTTTATTTGAAACATTGTTCCGGGCAAATGCATTTAAGGGGTGAGTTTTCATGGGTGACTTATGTTTTCCTCCAAAGTGCCATTTCAACATATTATACCTACCATTTTATCGTCTATATAATATTAATAAGAATTTCATGTGTGGCCAAAATTCCCAGTTTGAAGAAAATCGGTTGACCAGAAGAGCGACTTTAGAAACACCGCATCTGAGATTCAACCTGGCCAATTGCATCTCTCTTTTCTCTGAATGTATTTTTTTTTATTTTCAGTTTTTCATGATGCTATGCAACTTCAAGTTTTCCTTGGCGCTATTTGCGTGAAAATATCGAGAAAAAAGTATTCAGCAAAATGATATTTTCTCCAGGTGACCATGACATAATTTCACGTTTCAGATGCGACCGTAGTATTTGGTTACTTTCTCTAACTGTTAAAAAGAGAACATATTGCGGATCGTGTCAAATTTTCGAGTTTTCACCGGAAATACAACGTTTTGAGTCTGTAAAAATCTTGTGTGAAACACTCACACGACTTTCTCTTTCTGCAATTTACGTAGTTACAATTGACTAATTCTCTACAAACATAATTCTTACTAGACGTTTAGTTGCCTTCAATTAACCTGAATGGAAGAATCTTAACTTTATAAACAACTTTTATAAGGAAAGCATAATCTCCCCCTCCCACAAAACCCCCCTTAAATAAAATTTTTCCAGAAAAAATACCAAGCAAAAGTGATAGGCCACAGTATACCAAGTTTAATAGAACACGTCAGTTTTTTTAAGGAGAAAATCGCGTACAAAACTAAAAGAACTATTTCGTAAAGTCGCAATTCCAATCAACCGTTTTTTTTCCAACAAGGAATTTTGGCAACACATTTCATTGTAATTAATACTATAGAGATGACAGAATGATATAATAAATTGAAATAACACTTTAGTGGAAAAGAACCGTTCTCTAAAAGACCCAGGGCAAAGGCAGGCTCCAAGGCGGAGCGGCAATAAGGATGTCTGTAGGACTCCTTAGTGGGCCACTGTAGACTTAACAAGCGCACATGCCATCAATTGGCCTGACAACGGATAGCCTGTGTAAGTTTTGTCAGGAAGAAGAAGAAAAACCAGCATTGCACGTGGTGTGTCACTGTGAGGGGCTTGTATGGCTAAGGTTTCGCCTCTTTGGAGAGGAGAAGCTGACCCCTGTGAGCTTTCACCCAAGTATCTCCTCTCACGACTCCTATAAGTCTAATAAAACAGTTTATTGTTCGTATACAGTCTTCAGTAAATCTTACTTTAACTCAACCCAAGTTGGTTGTACGTTGTTTAGGCGTAAGTCACATGGGGGCTCTTTTCTATGTTCCTAAATAACGAATCCATTAGCTTTCAAGTAGGTGTAACGACCCTGAAAAGAAGCTCATTGCAATATGGGCGAAACGCTAATTTCTAGTAAACAATTTTCGCCGTCTCAACCTAAAAAGATCAAGCTAAATTTTTTTATCCTACGCCCACCGTCGGCATAACAACCATCTGGTGTCTTACTGGCCAATATCTATTAACCAATGTGTCTTAGATTAGACTGACTGAAGGGGGCCTCATTTCACTGCGACCTACAATAAGAGGTCTATTGTAGATCCCCTGAAATTATAGCACATCCCTCAGCTTCTAGCAAAAATCCCTAATCAGGACTAGCAAAAAGCTGAGAGTCGCTTCGTCGTGAAAAGCTCGTGGCTTCGGGAAACCTTGTCCTCGCCAGGCCGGCATACTCATAATGGATGTGTACCGGGTTTCCTCCTCGGCCTTGCAGAATCGGCAAACAGCGTGTCTTGCTGGGTGTTCCTTTTGAATGTTTTGGAGAGCTGGGACTTTGCAGTTAATGCTGCTTGTCTATCCACCAAAGACATAACGAGCATAAAGGCGAGTTGGACTACCCCTATTTTTTTTTTAAGTTGCTTATTTGGGATAGGATGGGTAGATCTGGCTGTTACTTTTTTTGCACATTCACGAGCAGTCCGTTCCTACTACCACTTAACCCCCCCCCCCCCGATTCCACAGTGACTGGGTGTACCCAATTGAAGAAAAACAGGTTTCGGGGCGTTTGTCCATCCATCCAGGATGTTTTTGTCAAAACAGTGTGTTAACATAGACTCGCACAGAACTAAAATTGCTGTAGCACTGTTTTGACAAAAACATGAGCGAATGCCCAAGAAACCGGTCGATGACTACAAAAAGAAAGCACGCTATCATGGAAAATATCTCTGATGCTTTCCAGTTCTGCAGAACAAATCACAACAATGTTATTACCCAAAGCCAAAATGGCCGCTTGTTAATCCATAATTTCTGCTCGCAGCTTCGCTTTTCTTTTGAAGAATATTGAATATACAAATTAAACATAACCTAAGAATTCTGCTAACTCATTATTCAATATCTTATTTTTCTTAATTTTTTCACGATTTACTCCCCCCCCCTCCTTTGAGAAATGTTGAGATTTTTTTAACTTTGAATGCTAACTGCACAGTCAAATTTTGGGGGGAGGGGATTGATTTTTTTCCTGGAAGGGGCACAAAACTTGTTCTTTTCGGCGAAAACTCTGAATTTTTTATTATTTTTGAATTTTTTTTTTTTTTTTATTAATTTTATTTGACAAGATCCCAATTACGGTAGTAAGAGAAAGTAATAAAAATAATAAAAGTTAATAATAAAAGACAACCATGTAATTATGGGACTGATTACTTATTTTTTTTTTTGTATTTTAATATTTTATTTGGTGAAGCAACAAAATGAATATATTCTTATAAGTTTTTTTTTTTTTAAATGAACTTATCAGTCTTATATTCCTTCTACTTAAGTTTACTTTTTTTTGTTTTTTTCAAAATTCTTTCAAATATTTCATTTTTTTAAAAATTCCTAATACAGACTCACAATTCACAATAGTCCTCTAATTAAATTTGTTTTTTTAATTTTATTCACAATCACTCCAAAAATTTAATATTTTCAAAAAAAAAAAATGAAAATTTTAAAAAGTTCCAAGAAAATTCTAGTCAACTATAGCAAATATATATATATATATTTCTTTTTTTTAGTTTACTTTTAATTTCAATTTTGTTAAAAATTGCTAGACTGCAAAATAAACTGTCAACATCTAATTATTTAAAAATACTGGTTCATTAAAAAACTAAAAATATATTTTAACAATTCTAAAAAAAAAATGAATAATAATACATTTTTTTAACCATTACTAGTATGTGGCCGCATAAAGTTCTTTTCTCTAATTCTTATTTATTAAATTTGTTAGAAAACTCTAGCTGGTTTCGAGGAATTTGTTTTACAACTAATCGTGGAGCTGGAACCTTTCTGTGAGTATAATAAAGCCACTAGTTTCTCATGGTAATGAGCTAAAATAAAAATAAGCCTTGGTCCGTGTTTCCTTCACCGGGAGGGCACTGTAGACTTACCGAAGCCTGGAGATTCTGTCTGGGTCCCATGAAGAGGGGAAGACTACCAAATACTCCTCCCCCAATGGGCGGACTTGCAAACTAATCATGGCAGAAAAGATTTGAAAACAAGATTTCTCAGAGATCACTGACATCAATAACTGGGGGGGGGGGAGAAAGAGTTAAGAGCAAAACCTCTTCTCCAGCTTAATCTAGTTCAAGTAAACAAATTGAAAAATAAAAAAAGACATCCAAAAGTATCTGATTCTGCGTCATATTAAGGTAGGTTAAGGTTATACAAAGCTTACAATTTTTATTGGGGAGTGGGTTTTGTGATAAGCATGCCGCGATTCCGAACGCCGTTTAGTTCTGGACTTCGGTTACCAAAAAGTAAGAGACATCTAAAGTTCCGCTTTGTCCAAAAAAAGTGATTTTTAAGAAAATGGTCTGTTTGTGTGTAATGTATGTTAATTGAACATACACAGAGCTAATCAATTTTATTTAAGTAAGCTTTTAGGGTAGGAGTGGGGCTATGATTTCCTCTAAAGGGCTATTTTAGTTTATTATACAATTCTATCATCTAATATAGAAATTAAATGAATGGTTCAAAATTTTTGAGTTTGAAGAAAATCGGTTGATGGAAAGTGTGTTTATAGGTTATTTCAGTTTTTTTTTTTCTTCAATTTTAACCATAGAAACACCGGCAGATTTCATTAAATTGTTACATTTAAGTATGAATACACATAGTATGAGTACGCAGAGCTGGAAAGCATCAGAGGATATTTTCCGTGATAGCCTGCTTCTTTTTGTGGTCATCGACCGGTTTCAGGGCGTTCGCCCATCATGAAGATGATTTTTGTCAAATAGTGTGATAATATAGATTTTGCACAGAGCAAACCTATGTCATCACACTGTTTTGACAAAAAGCATCGTGATGATGGGCGAACGCCCGAAACCGGTTTAATGACCGGCTATATCAATGAAAATATCTCTCGATGATTTGTAATGTTTTGGTGTTCGTTACGACCGCAGCTGCATTCAATGTTGTAAAATAGAT
Organism: Triatoma infestans; assembly: GCA_011037195.1. Taxonomy (NCBI): domain Eukaryota; kingdom Metazoa; phylum Arthropoda; class Insecta; order Hemiptera; family Reduviidae; genus Triatoma; species Triatoma infestans. The sequence continues at coordinate 13,817 of JAAEAF010006834.1, forward strand.
GTGTTGAGGTTCAGTCATAAAAAATTAACGCTTTTTAAATTTTCACCGGCGTTTCGGCAAATTTATTGTCTTCTTCAGGGTAAAAATTTCTTGTTAGAATTTCTTAAAAAACACTTGGTGATGGTATATCACAAGTTTTAACTATAGTTTTTAAGAAATTCTAACAAGAAATTTTTCCTGAATAAAGGCAATAAATTTGCCGAAACGTCGGTGAAAATTTAAAAAGCTTTAATTTTTTATGACTGAACCTCAACACATCTATTTTACAACGATTTGTAGAATATTAATTTAAAATTTTAATATGCAGCCAAAATTCCAGTTTATGCAGCCAAAAATACCAGAAGGGTCTCCATCCTTCTTCCAATTTAAATGCGAGCGATCGATCAAAAAATCTACTACCACAACTGTTACAGTGAAGACTGGAGCGATGAGGCAATCTCCAAATCATTTAAAAGTTGAGCAATTGGTAATTGAAAGTACGTGAATTTCCCCCCTTTTGGATATTCAGGTCTTTTCCGTTTATCCCTGAGCCGGTTTCACACGTAATTATTCGCTATTGGTGTCGCGGATTTGCCATTATTGGGGCCTGGCATACTTAACAGTACCGTGACCTCCTTTTCAAGAGAAGATCTTGCTACATCTATTTAATTTAATATGAGGGGATTAGGAAGTAGCGATGATTATCCCGGTCATTTTCACATTTTCAGAAAAAACTTGAAAAAGGGTCCTCTATGCAGCGCACAAAGAAAAAAAAAAAAAATTATCTTCGGTATAAAACTCTTAGAATACAAGAAAGCATCTAAATTTATATAAATTTTGTTGTCTTATATTTATATATATATATTTTTATATAAAAATTGGTAGTGCATATCACATGACAGATAGCTATAAAATAATAAATAATAATAAAAATAAAATTAAAATCAAAATAATAATAATAATTAGCACTGAGTTACCACATGATAAATAAGTTGCTCACAAAACCTGGCGCATTCAATCTCTCAGAATAACTCTAAAAAGTTTTAACAATAAAATTATATAATTTCTATATTTACAGATTTTTTTTTTTTAATATTTTTTTTTTTTCTTTTTATCACTAAAAATAGTATAAATAATTAATTTTTTTTTTAAATATATTTGTAATATCTTATAATCTTTTATATATTTAATAGGTTTAAACGCTCACTAGGACGTGTTGTGTCACAAAGAACTGAAGCGATTCATGCAATAATTAATGTAATTAAAAAAAACCGAGTCCGTGACAACTTTTGTTCTTAAATACAAATAAATAAAAATTAATTCAAAAAATCTTGGAAAATTTTTAGCTAAGTCCCTTTCTCTAAAAATTATATCTTAAAAAATGTAATAAAATTTTATTATTAATTTTTTTTTTTTTTTAGATAAAATACAAAACTACTTAAAAAAAAAAATAATTTTTTCTGCAACCGTGTAATAATCAAAAAGTAATGAGTGAAAAATGTTTAAAAAACCAAATTATTACTTATTACGAATAATTTCAATACTTTTCCCACCAAAATAAATATTTGTTTTTTTTTGGTTCCAAAAATTATAAACCACTGTTTGAGTACAGTAAATACCATTTTTTTTAAACCTCATTTTGAACATTTTGAACCACTTTGAAAAACACCTATTGATTCTTCTTTTTTTAAACCAATTTATTATCTTTTATTATCACATTTTGAACATTAAGAACTACTTCAAAACAGAATCAATAAGTAACTACTTCAAGATTTTTTCAAAATGAAGTCATAAATTGCTTCAGAAATCAGAGGGGTATTAGAGAGATGTTGTTATGGTCTTTCACTTGTTGTTATGGATAGCCTAGGGTTTGGTCCCTCCCCAAAGACAAATAATAATAATAATGATTGGTTCAGAAAAATAAAATAAGATTGTCTAAAAAGTGAGAAGTGTTCAAAATGTGGTAATAGAAGACTAATAAATCGGTTCAAAGAAGGATCAATAGATGTTCAAAATAACACAACAAATTGGTTCAGAAAACAAGTTAGTTAAACTAAAATATGGTTTAAAAATGTTCAAAATGAGGTTGAAACAGGTGATAGGCTAGTTCAAATAGGTTATATTGCACACAATTGTGATTTAAAGTATATAATATTAGGGGGAAATTTTTGGATCAAAAAAATATTTATTTTGTGTGGGGAAAGTGCTCAAATTATTCACAATAAGTAACAATTTGGTTTCAAAAAAAAAGTTTTAATTTGACTGGACAATGTTATATTATTCAACTAGCCTGACATCTAGCGGCAACACGCGAAAACAAGATCAAAATAAATCCCAGGAGGTTATACTAATGGAGCAGGTTATAAGAAGAGAAAATATTTCAATTGAATTAAAGTACATTCTCAAGAGTATTTGAAACTTTTCATTTTTTTTAAGGAATCATTGCGATTGCAGAAAAAAATTTAATATTAAAAAAAATGAGTAAAGTATTGTTACTATCTCGTTCAACACCTGGACTGGAGTGTTTAAAAAGCATTACTTTACTCACTGTTTTTGATAAATAATTATTGTTAATTATAACAAATGGCAACTTTTACAACAAAAGTTAAAAAAACACATCATCACATTCTTGGCACAAATATGGTGTACTAACCACCAATAAAAACTTGTAGATATTCAACTGTAACATTATAAATTTATTTATTTATTTTAAAATGTTTTTAAATAAAAGTGATGTAACTTTTATTGAAATGATGTACCTTGTAAATAAAAGGTAACTTTTAGACAATTTTAAACTGGAGAGCCCGTTTCTTCCGTAAAAAATCCAAGCGGTCAAGCAGGAGATGGTTTCACCCCCCTCCTTTTCCATGGAGATGAGTTGCAGCAAGTAATTATGGTTGGTGGCTTAAACAGAAGTTGAGCCGTAAAGTCGCTGCACGTGAAAAATCATGGGTTTCATAGTGAATTTCCTTCTTTCTGGAATGCTTTATTTTTCATCAGAGATATTTTCCGTGATATCCTGCTTCTTTTTGCCGGTCATCGACCGGTTTCGCCGCGTTTGCCCCATTATCAGGATGTTTTTGTCAAAACATATAACATAGACTTTTACAAAGCAAATTTAATTGATACACTCCAAATTTGCACTGTGCAAGTTACACTGTTTTGACAAAAACATCCTGACTGGGTCGATGATCACAAAAAAGAAGCAGGCTATCACGGAAAATATATCTGATGCTTTCCAGCTCTGCGGAACCAACCCTACAATAGCTTTATTTTTCCATCCCGATCTCTACTTTTTCCTACTTCATTTTAGACTTTATTTCTCCTAACAGCCTGCCCTGACGCGTTGGTCAGGGGTGGCTAGTCACTTGCCTCTTTGGTGTGAGAAAAACTGGGGAAGCTACAGTTTTAATATAGCGCGCCTAGGTAGCAAACATTAAGAACTAAATGGCGAGGGAACCGAAGCGTGCTTACCACATGTCCCCCCACAATAAGAATCACATTCGGGCAACAGCTTTGGTCCTCCAGTTACGCCATACGTGTTTTTTTTCCATGACTTATCAGGCTGCAGAAGCGGTAAAACATAGTCTACCTCGTCCAGAATATCGCAGGAGCTAGGCACGCATTATCCTTCCATATAATGGCACGTCATTTTAGAGTTTTTTTATGGGGGAGGGGGAGGATTATTATGCGATAATTTTTTCCAGTATTCTTTGATTTCCTTATCACTTTTGTTTAAAACTTTTTCAATTTCCTAAAAACTTATTTAAGGGGAGGATTTTGGGGGGGCGAGGGATGAGATTGCTGCAAATTGTAGTAAACGAAAGTCCGTTGTGTGTTTCACACCAGATTTTTTTTATTTATTTTATTTTTGCATTTGCGCTAATTAAGGCGTTGTAAAGTTGCCAGTTGCTATAAACTGAAATCAATTTCAAATAAATTTCTTTTTAAGTATTATTAAATACAAATTTGTAAAATAATAATAATAATGATAATAATTGTACAATTAACAAAAATTTAAAAAATTAATCAGCGAAAATACAGTAAATATATATATATATATGCATTTCTAGTAGATCTAAACTTTTATTAAAAAAATTCTTTTTAATTTTTTTTTTTTAAATTTTATTTTTAATTTCTTTTAAAAGATGTGCAAAAAAAATGTAGTGAATTTTATATAAATTTTTGTTTTTGTTCTTATAATAAATATGATACATAAAAATTATATCATTACTTATATTTTTTATTATATTCGGGGGTTAAGATTAATTTTTTTTTTTTGTATTTTTTTTGTATTTTAATTTTTTTTTTGTTTCATTCTAAGGCAATTTCTATATTATTAACATAGATAATCATAACTTTTTATACGTCAAAAAGGCGAAATTTAATTATTTATTAATTTTTTTTTTTTAATTTAAATTTTGGGTGAAGATAAATTTGGGTTTATCAGGAATTTAATTATTATTTCTTTGGCTTAAATGTGTCTTTTGAAAAAATGTTGAAAATTTCAAATATTTTTTTATTTTTTAAATAGTTTCTTTTTTTTAAGGTATTTCGTTTTTTTATGTGAGGGGTACATTCAGTCCCAATCCTGAGTTTCAGTGGCCTAATTGTGCGTTTAAAATAAAATCAACTTTTTTAAAGCAATGTGCATTTTGGGGGGGGGAATCTTGGGAAGACGTTAAAGTTTTTATAATTATTATTATTTTTTTAATAGATCGTGCAGTTGTCAGGCTTTATGAATTTGGCACTGTCGAAAAAAAAACTGAATAAAACTGGGTATTCAAAAAAGAAAGACCAACAGGGAGAAGATAAGAATCCAATGAAGTATAGAGTCAAAAAAAAGTCCTGGCGTGCTTGAAAAAGAACAGTCGGCGTCTACTAGGAGCGTTGTGAAAAAGGTCGGAATAATCTAGCAGAAATGGGATGGACGTATTATTTATTACCTTGACCCGTGGTCAAGGATGTTGTAATTGGTGGTGCGTCTTCCAAATTTGGAGGAAAATGCCGCTCCCCCTGCCTCTGTTTATCCCACATACAAAATGAAACTTCGTGTTATACAGGAGGAGTTATCACAATATAAACTTTGGTTAAGTAGATTCCATTAAAAATAACATGAGACTATTGTGTTAATCTATAATAGACTGTTTTAGATATCGTCAATTACGCGGCTCCCTCGAATTGGAAACCTGCCAGTAACAAGTCCAGCTTCTTTATCGCAAGTTTTGGGAAAGATCAGGTTTCCATTGTCATTTAAAATACTTATGTCTTCAGATGAAGGCAATGTCAGTGGTTTATTATAAATCGACGTTTCGCTCATATTACAACAGAGCCTTCAGCCTAGTGTTATTTCTAATGCTGAAACAAACCCAGTGTTGTGTCAGAGTTGTTTCAACATTAAAAGCCTATTTTAATACTGGGCGAAACGTCGATTTATTAACAAACCACTGACGCAGACTCAACACGAAAATCTCTTTTTAAATTATTTGGGGAAAGCATAGATTTAATCTGGCAAATTTTTAAACGTTCCAGAAAAATGCTTTGGCAAATTTAATGATATAGGCAGGGTAGGTAGTGTAAAGCAGTGAGTAAGATCTACAGAAGGGAGGGGAAAGTTAACGTACACCCCTCCACACATTGCTCTACTCTACCTACCCTATTTCTAGTCTGTTTCAGCTTCAGAGACTACACCACCCTAAAGAAGCCTATTGAAATATGGGCGAAACCACACGTGCTCACCCGCGAAAACCTGAAAGATTTAAAAATAATTAAAGAATTATACTACTTTTAGGATGGGCAGACAATCTGTCCAGGAGAGACGAGACGCCAGCAATCCTCCCTTCATGGGGTTCTGTATCATGTTCGGCTGGATAAACGGATAGGTCCTCCTTCAAGATGAGCTCAGCAGAACTGGAAGAGTGAACTCTCCCGTCGGAGACAGTGAGTCAGGCTAGAAGGGACTCTTCTGTCGGATCGGGTAGGAGTAGCGGCCAGCTACGGTACCGGAAGAGAGCAAAAAAATATGAAATATAACTCAAGACAGAGAGTGGGTGTGATTGGCTGTATTGTACACTCATCCAGGTACATGCCAAAAAAAATCGAGCAAAAATAGGAAGTTGTGTCATCAAAAACAGTAAGAGGCGTGAGAGAGATGCTGGGAGGCAATTGACTAGGAAAGAAAACCGACTGGCTAGGTTGCTTTCTGTGCAGATTCTCCATGGAAATACGACACAGAATCAAAGGTAAGATACAATGCTGCAAATACACTTTGCCAATTCTTCTACGAAATGCTTTCATGCACGATCTAAAAAAAAGACTTTGTACATTCGAAACATTTTTACACTCGACTAAAAAAAAAAAATTGTTCACAATTAGGTCACTTTAGGGATTTAAAATATATATATATAAATTATATTATATATACATACACAATTCTATTCAAATTAGAGATCAAATTTGCAATAACATCAAAGTATTATTCTGGTAAATTTCTTCCATACTTGTAATTAATGAGATCACAGTGCTTTAGTTACCTCTTGTATAGTCATTTTTTATTCTTTTATTGAATTTTTCTCAATTTTATGATAGATTTTTGAAGGGAGACTATTTTTTTTTCATTAAAAAAAAATGCTAAGTATAAGATACTTCAATTCAAAAAAAAAAAAAAAAAGGTAAAAAGCTCGAAAAAACAAAAAAATATTGTTTTTTGACAGGAAAAAAAGGCATTTTCCAATATTTTAAAAACTCAGTAAGAGGCCCTAACAAAGATTTTTTCAATTTTTTTTTAAAAAAAGAAAGCAGATAAAAGAATTTGCTCAATTTTCCATCAAATTTTAATTTTTTTTTTAACACAATCCACTTTTTCTAACTTTCCTTTTTTTTTTTTTTTAATTTCTGATATTTTTCGATATCGGAAAATTTAATTTATAAAATAAAATATTCTCGCTTACATTTTCCCTCAGGCTGCATCAGTATTTATATATATATTATAATATATATATATATATATATATATATCTTTATGAAGCATTACTTAAAACAATAAAAAGAACAATATATAAAAGTGATTGGAATAAAATATATATATATATATATAATAATGCTTTGAACCTAAGCAATTTGTGTTTAATAAAATAGAACTAATTAAATATCGGAGAATTTTGTTTTATTTAATTTTGAATTAATTGTTGGAATATTGTTAGCCAAATTAAGAGGAAAATTTTATATATATAGTCAGAGGAGAGCCAGTGATCAGTCAGCGAACTGAAAGAAAAAGCATTGAAATAGGTATGGTTATGTGGAAAAGGCAGGGTGAAGTGAAGGGATGACCGGAATAAGGATACCCAGACTGTATAGAAGAAAGGTTGAAGAGGTGAGGAAATGATGAAAAGCTAGTCTCCATCAACTTAGCTAGTTTCAACAACCCAGGCTAGATGCAACAAACTCGTAGTCAAACCAGATGTGCTACTAACATATACTCACCAGCACGCTCAAATTTTTCTCATGTGAAAAATTTTTTCAGGAGAGGGGATGATGTAAGAGTATGCGTAGCAGAGATAGAGAGACAAAATGACAGGACCACTCTCTCGGACTAGAATGGGAGAAGCCACATAAATACAGCGACGGGAGACAGATATAAAAAACACAATTCATACAACTGAGGTCAGTCGCCACTCACTACGTGTCCATTACCCTTTACCACTCTACCTTACTCTACCATTTTCAAGTGTAAAGTCCAGGCAGTGTCACTTATTATATTATAGTGTTAACCATATTTTGTTAATTCATTTCTCTTATTCAACAACTCCAATATATTGGTGGAGTCCGGAGGAGCCTCTGACAGTCTCTGAATTGAATGAAAAGTCCTGAAATAGGTATATGGCCATGTGAACATGAAGGGTGAAGAGAGATGGCCGAAATAAGAAGCCAGGGTATGCAAGTGGAGAGAAGAAAGACTGAAGAGATAAGGAAGAATAACCGGGGAACCAAGCAAACGGAGAAATGTACCCTGCACGATATGGAGGGTAAATCCTGCTTTAATTGTTAAAGGATCAAGAGCTGGAGCAATAGGGATTGAATAGATCTAGGATGCAATGGAGAATGAAAACAGGAAATCAAATTTAATTAGGATTTTTGTTTTTAACTTACTTCCGGCAATTAATTCAAAACACACAATCCCTGAAATTTAACTTAATTGAAAAATGCTCTTTTTATAAAAACAGGCATAACTTGTGAGCAGTTTTATATATATATAAATATGGCACAAAAAAACCGCTCGGCCGGTAGACAATAAAGAGCGTTTTTATGCTCGGTGGTTTGATAAAAACTACTGGGTTTCTAGATGAAAATCTAGAAATGCCTCTTGAAGCTCTCACACGACTTCCACTGACTGCAATTTATATTAGTTACAACTTACTCATTTTCTTCAAACTTAAGTAAGCATAACTCAAGCTCAAGGTGATAAATTATGCGAATCTAAGAAAAGCCCTCCTGTTCAACAATATTTTCCCCAATAAAATGTATTGTTTTCCGTTTTTTTGCGTTTTTTTTGTATAAGATACAGCAGAAAGGCTCAGAAGTATGGTCATGAGGAGCCCTCTTTTGCCAGTCTGTCAACCTCTTCGTTTCCTTCGTGCCCCAGCAACCAACGAGGTTAAACCCTGGTCCACCAGGAATTCCAATCATCCAAAAGTACCACTTACAAAGATAATATTTAAGGAAGACCAGTAAAAATTAATTAATTATAACCATGTAAATTGCAGTAAGAGAAAGTTGTGTGAGTGTTTCATATCAGATTTTGCGGTTAGATTTGAAAGAACTACCCCAAGGTATGCCTACAAACAAATTCTGAACGATATTTAAAAATGCACAAACCTAGAACAGTCTTTTCCTATTAACTTAAAATTTACTTGTACTTTATAAGCTTTGGTTTTAAATCTTGGAAGGAACTTAATTTTAAATAATTAAAATAATTAAACAAATTAAAATAATTGAAAAAAAAAATTGACAGATTGGATTAAAAAAAGTGCTGAATAAGCGATTGCTTTGACTTATTTTTTTTTAAAGCTACATTTTCTTAAAATAAATTTTATAAAAATATAAAAACATTTAACTTGAAAAAGGATTCAGAAAAAAAAACTAGAAAATTATAAGCGTTCCAATGATGTAAGCCGGGTAGGTTTAGTTTTTATAAGCCCAATTTAGGTGGATGCTGGTATTATCTTCACAGAAATAATATACGGTAAGCACCAAAAAAGTTTTTTTTTTTTTTTATTATTAAAAGTTACAGATATTTCAGGTATACCTGGACCAAAGATCTTTGATTTACACCACCCGTCATAAGGATTAACTTAATGAATGGTTCTAGATTTTAGGAGATACGAAATCTAATAAGCCCACTCTATGCCCTCTTTGCCAAGGGATATAACACGGTGAATAATGGGGAAATGAGATAGTTAAGGTTGAATTAAAGCCCAAGCGGGGTAGGTTCAATGGTACCCCTGATATGGAAGGAATATCACTAGTCACCAAAGGCAAACAGAAGAGTTCATTAGAAGACGTGGATTAGCAGGCCCAAATTTAGGGCGCCTCTTTTGCCCTTACATTGGTTCTAGGCCTGCGTCTTTGGCCATATCTCTGTCCAGTTTCCAGATATTATGAACACCTTCACAATATTCATTCATTATATGAGTTGAGCTAAGTTACTTTGTCGGCTCAGTCTTAAATGTTCCCCCATCCGGGCCAGAAGACGATAGCTGAGATGTTGCTGTGACGATAATGCTCTCAGGGCATCATTGTATCATTGTAAATAACTCAATCCAACTTATAACAGATTGGTTGTAAGGAGATTAGGTTCAAGATCTTTGGTAGGGTAACAGAATGTCTGTGCTGAAGAGCTATTGTCCCTGATTTGTTGACACTGTTTTAAATCTTAAGAGATTGTGAAGGACCGGATGCATAAGGGCTAAAATAAAAAAACTTTTCCCTACACAGCTTCGTCATTGGAACATTTAAAATTTTTGTAATTCAATTATCCGAGATAACCATAAAAATTCTTACGTCAATTTTTTGCCCTACCTTATAATGCGACTATAAATTAATGAGATACTTTTGAGATACAAGTTAATGAGTAAATGAGATATTTTTGAGATACAAGTTTAAATTTTTTTTTTATCTCCAAAATAACAGCTGGTCCTTTAGAGTATTTCCTTATGGCACATATTTCTTATTTCTCAAAATATCCAAGTTCTTGGGCGTGACTTGATGGTCTTCTTAGCAGCACTTCCTATAAAATTTCTATTAAAAATGCGAAGAGAGTCCTTAATTTTGGGGTGGGAGACATTCAAAATAAAAAGTGGAATCGTGTAGCATTTCTGGTTGTGTCACTTGAAAAGAGTGAATGTGTGTGTGTAAGTGTGTTTTCTTTACCATAATCATTACTTTAATTACTTTGTAGAATATTTTGTTATTTTATGCCCTGTAGATAAAAGAGCATGGCGGCTGATGGTGATGCAATGGCGATGAATGCGGAGGAGAGGGGGAAGAAGATGGCGGCGAGGGCGAGGTGGACGAAGAGGAAGCTCCACTGGCGCCCACGCCTGCCGAAGACACGGCTCCACCACGGCCGGCCGATACGACTTGCTGTTGTTGCTGTTGCGCATCCGAACCGCCAGCCGGATGTAATGGATGTGCCTGTTGCGCCCGCCTGCCGGCGAGTGCGGTCCTATGGGACCGGCCGGGGAGGCTGCGCCCAATCGCCCCCTCCCCTCCTGTCTCTCAGAGGTACACCTTCTTTACTGAGCGTGTCGTCCCAAATCCGTCCCGATAACCGAGTCCCGCACATTCACTCTGAAAAAAAGAGAAAATAAATAAATTTTTAAGAATTTAAGTTTTATTTAAAAAAAAAAAGGTTGGTCATCTGAGGTCATTGGATCCTCAGATGTTGATGCGCCTTAAAAATAATATAATAATAATAATAATAAATAATAATATAAGTGGTTAGCGTACTGAACTCCCACGCGGAGGACCCAGTTCGCGTCCAGCTTTGCTACCCTTAGATTTTTTCTTCCTAGAAGCCTCTACAGCTCACTGTCCGGTGATGGACAGTGTTGTCTGTAACGAAAGAACACTGTCCGGAGGCCTGCAGTGTACTGAGAAGGCTCCGGGCGCCAATGACCTTAGATGTTGACGCGCCTTAAATTTAAAATAATAATAATAATAATAATAATAATAATAATAATTACTTTAGCCTGGTCCCGTTGAGATCTGAGTGTGCCAAAATGGTCCCTGTTGGGTCTAGCGTAGGGTGGGTTGTAATTGTCGTTAAATTGGAACAAATTATCGTTCTTTCTCAATGTAGCCTTCGGTGAACTTACCGACTTGTTTGGTGGGACCAATACTGGCTCGGCGTATGTTACTTCCTCTTGTGGAAGTAATTTTGGTTCTCCTCCCATTCTCCTATAAATTCAATAATTAAATTAAAATTATACAAATAAAAAAAATATCTGCTGTGAAACAATCACACGACTTTCTCTTACACTAATGCGTTATCGAAAATTTTACAAGATCGCATTATGTCCCACATACCAGCAGTAGAGAGGAAAGTAACAAAAAATTATCAAAATAAAACTTACATATTAACATTTTGTCTTTGTTCAAAATATTCATATTCGGTATCTGGATAAGGCAAATTATCGTCATCTTCTTTGTGACACTTGCGGCCGCACAGGTAACCAGACACGAAGCCGACAAGAAGCGCGGCCAGCGAAGCAGCTACCACAGACATGGCCATGGTTTCTACAGTGTAATGAAGCGCTGAACTGTCTGCAGCGCTTACCTCGGGTCCTGTAAAGTTTAAAAAAAAAAAAGATATAAAATTTTGTTTTGTACAGAAAATTTAGCAATCTTGATATTTCTAGAAAATATCAAAAAACTTCGTCTACTAGAAAGAAAAATATTGAAATGGTAAATTTAGATACTGATCTGCCCCGATTCAAGTCCTTATAAAACTAAAACCAATCTGATGTGAATCACTCACAGGACTTACTCTCATTCCAATTTACATAGTTACATAGTCTGTAATTTTTTCGAACTCTAATATATAACACTTCTTCTTATTATAATTTATTTGTGTAATAGCACTAATTATTAGTTCGATTTTTTTTTTTTATGTTGTTGCGAGAAATTAGATTTTGATTGCATTAGCTTTTGCGTAGATTTTCATCTTTATGGTACTCTTTCAATACTTCGTGCTCTGCGCCACGCCAGCCACATACATAAAATCAAGGACAATACACACACAATGAATAGCTTACAAACTCCAGGCCAAAGAAAAGTTTTATAACTGAATACTACGGATTCCTTGGAAAAAATTTTGTGGGTGTTTAACATCAATTTTATGTTGTTCCATCAGTATAAATGGCCAAATAAAAAATGGCGGATTTTGCATTTTCGCCTAATTCTCTTTTGCCTTCTTTTTCAAAAATGGAATGAAAATTCTCAATTTTTTCTTTATAGTACACATTAATTATATAAACAGTAAATATTATGTTAAAAATGATTTCGATTTTTTGTATTTTTTTTTATAAAAAATTTTTATTGCACAATTTGATAATTTATAAAATACCTATAGAGGGAAAATTAGTAAACATATTCTAAACTAGATCATTCATAGAAATAATTAGCTATAAATAATTGGCCAATCACAGTGTAGACGTGAAGGTGTCAAAAGTGGACGTGGTCAACATGATAATACTAAATTTTTGATTGGCCTAACATACGCCTACATTTTAATCTTCAATTCTATACTGTGATTGGTATGGTTGTTGAATGGACGCAGGATAGAAAGGAAGGTATGAAGTGCCGCATTAAATAGAGTCTCAGTCTATTACCGCTGTAATGGTTGTCGTCTTCCTGCACAATGTTGATCACCTCACCGTCACCAACATCCTTTCTGCTCTCGAGATCCACTTTGGGTATATTAGCTGACAGTCCTCCCAAATTGCTGGTATCTTTAGTGGTTATCTTTCCTGCTGAAAGAAAACTTTGCATAAATAATGTGGATTTTTTATTAAAATCTAATTCAATAATGGCGCTCGCATCATCAAGTTTTCCTATGTTGGGTCCTTGGGTGCTGGTTCATTCTGCTTTAAGGAAAAATTATCTATCTTAATATAACTTCGACTCGAAGCCGCAACTATTGTGCGGTTATGTGGAGAGGCGCGAGGTTTTTGGTAACGAAAGAAACACAATCCCCGGAGGACTGTAGTGCCCTGAGCACATTCCCGGGCGACTTGATAATGAAGGCGCCTTAATAATAATAATCACAAAAATTTCAAAACGGTACACACTTGAGGGACAGGAAGTGTGGACGCCATGCTGTATGTTCTGATAGAACACTTTGTCATCACTCCAGCCTGCCGCACCCACGGACTTGCATTTGCCACTCATTCGATCCCAAGCGCAATATGGGTCCTGTAATGCTACGCATTCACTGAAAATAATAAAACATAAATAATATATTTTAGTTGAAGTAAGTTTTCATAATTGATTTTCTCTTACTATAAGTCTCATATTTCTCTCAAACTTGGAATGTTTACTAAGTGTTTAGTCGCCCTTAGTGTAAGAGGTGGAACCGTATCTTATATTGAAATGCTATTCATTAATTCAGTGTTTCCTAACGTATGTGTTGCGAGAGTTTCTCAGGTGTGCCGGCAAAATTTCAAATTTTATACAAGCTTAGAATAAATAAAATTAAAAATCTGGTATGAAACTCTCACACGTAAAGCTGGTTGGCCTGATCTTATCCATTTTTTTTCTGGATTTTTTTAAGGTGCACAACAGCTGTGGTCCTTTACACCTGTTTCTAATTTGTAAGGACTCATCCGGGAAGCATATCCATACCCACCAGTCTAACAATTTCTACAGCAAACCCACAATCTAGGTCCAATTCACAATCTACAATCTATTCCTCTACTCCCTTATATCACTTATAAAATAAAGACCTATGCACAAGACACCAGCAAACAACTGAACACATACATATGTACAGCTAGTTTCACAACAAATGAAATAGATGAACCTCCCTAAGATATTCGAAAATCTTATTGTTATTGCCCCCATTGTCTAATACATCTGTAAGACTGGTCGGTAAATTTACTTTTCTCCGCGCGTTTACATATTTCGAACATTCCAAAAGAATATGCGGATCGTTAATGTCGTATTGCAAGCGCTGCATACCGGCTGAGGTTTTCTTCGGAATATGTGGCTGTGTGTCAACATGATGTGACCGAGTCTTATTATTGCTAAGACAACTTCTTCTCGCCAAGACTCTCGATTTGAGGTTGACCATTTTTTTTGTGGTACCCTTGATATTCCTTAGTTTATTTGACAGCTGCACTGACTGCCATTCGTTTTCCCCGTTGGAAAGATTTTGTTTTTTTTAGAAAAGCTTTCCAATCGACTGCAAGGACACGTTCGTATCTACAATTCGTTGATGCCGCTTCTTTAGCAGCTTTGTAGGCAGATTCGTTATCTCTTATCCCCACATGCCCGGGAAACCAAATAAAGGAGACTTCTCTATTTTCTCGTAGGCATAGTTCTAAGAGCGTATGTATGCACTGAATTAATAAACTATCGGAATCCCGATTGCCTATCATCTCCAATGAGCTCCTTGAATCGGAGCAAATAATATATTTCTTAGGTTCATTGTAGTTCCGAATATGTTCTAGGACTTTGTATATAGCGAATAACTCGGCTGTAGATATGCTTGAGATATTGCTTAATGGGAAATTGTAAAGCCTCTCATTCATGACGAAAGCTGCTCCTACTCCATTTATCGCCTTTGACCTGTCGGTGAATATTTTAATATAATTTTTATATTTAAGCAGTAGTATCTCTTGTAGAAGGTTTTTGTATACGTAGTTCGGAGTTTTACTTTTAATATATTTAACTAGTGTGCCGTCAAACTTAAGCCCATTCAGTGTCCTAAGTTCTATTTTTGGACAGATCGAACATACAGGTATGGGAATGGATATATTGTTTAGCAAACAGAAATTTTTAAAGCGTATGCCCAAAGGTTTGTATTTGTCCTAACGTATAAATGTTCAAATTGAGGATTGTAAATGACTTCATAGGCGACATGATTTTTTAACGGCAACAACCTTGACACACAGTTACACATCAGGATCTCCTTTCTAACTTGCAATGCTGATTCTCCACTTTCAGCTATAATACTTTCTATTGGACTTGTTCTCAGAGCACCGAGTGACATGCGCAAACCCTCGTTATGGATAGTATTTACTATTACTTTTGAGTACCGAGTCTCTTGCAGACCCGTAAATTATACTACCGTAATCTAGTCTGCTACGAACAAAAGCTTTATACAAATTTAATAAGTTGTGGCGATCGGCTCCCCATGCATCTTATCCATTGTTTTTTGTTTGTTCGTTGTCGAAATAAACCGACTTTTCATCGCTAGTAGTTTGATGAAACGAAAATCACTCGGATTTTGAAGAAGGGTTTTACAGAACTCAATTCATGCGACTTGTTGGTGGGCGTAAATTGATGTGCATGATTCGGCAGCTTCTGGAAACTATGGCGGCTGTTCACAGATCGTGGTATATAGTTGAGCCTGATACGCATAATTCAACTGAAAGATTTTCTGGTGCTGGTGTAAGGATGCCACCACCCACCTCTACAACTGTCGCATCTAGTGCTGAATCTAAGGAAAGAGGACGTCCTGGATGAAGCTTACTTTCAAGGCTCGTATCACCCACTCTAAATTTGTTGGGCCAGATCTGTGCAGCCCGTAATGTGTAGAGAACCTTCCCTCTCTAATTCATTAATTTCGAAAGCGGCGTTTGTGACAGTAGCCTTTTTTTTAAACAGTGACGCAAAATTGCCCGAATTTCTAGATTCAACTAGGTCATTTCTTAAATGGCTCAAAAATCGCATAGATCTTTCCACAAGCTGATATAAGCATAAACTAAAAGTAGGATGGGTACCTGATAAGAAACTTTTGGTAAACTAGTGTTTAGTAAAGTAACTTTTAATAAAGTATGCACTGACTTTAGTTACACCTCACTATAACCCCCACCACCTATTTTATGGCCAGTGTAACCAAACGTTTATAAACATTGCAATTTTAAAGAAAATTTTTTAATTAAAGTGTTTATTAACTGCAGTAAGAGAAAGTCGTTGAGTATTTCACACCAGATTTGAAATAAACCGATAAGAAATTAATGTATAATATATTCTGATATTATATATATACATCCGGCTTGTGGTTACCTACCTGCATGGATCGCAAGGGGTATAGGGCAGAGTGCCTTGTGCGTCTCTGTCCGCTTGTAACTCCCCAAGTCAACATCACCTCCACGTGGTGCAATTTGGGCGTCTCCTTCGGGAGGTGGCTGCCGAGGAAATGGCGAGGGCCGGAGTAAACCCCTCTGGCCCTTCCCCTCCCACTTCCCATCCTAGTGATCCTTCCCAACCCCTTAGGTATCCCCACCCAAGCCGAGAAGGGTTGCGCGTCAAGGCTGAATGCGTACAGGGTGGTAAAACATATGTGCGGTAGCGGTCACCTTGGGGAACCGGGCGAAACCCCATTGAATTGTAGCCTTCTCGTAGTACGGGGCACTGCCACGAGTGACGACCTAATCTCCAATTCTCGTGGGAACAATACGAACCCAAAATTGTTGTGAAATAGAAGGAAGGATGGGTGGGGGAGCAGAGCTCGCCCAAACTAATCCCCCTGCTGGTGGAGATCCCCAGGTTTCTTGGGTAGACCAGTAGAGGGGATGGACCTGGGGGGTGATACTTCGGTTCCCCCTCGGATAGAAGCGGAGAGACGAGAAGAAGGGATAGCGGGGACAAGTGCAGGCACTTGTCCCTTAGCGACGGACCCCCTAAGGGAAGTCTCTCAGTAGCTTGAGGAGATCCGCATCTCGCCGAGAAGGGTCAGCGGCGCCGAGCGAAGGGCGGAGGGCGGAGGGCGGAGGCTAGGCGCAAAGCTGATGCGGAAGGCAGGGTGTGGTTGTCGAAGCGGCAGTGGAAGCGGATGGTGAAGGAGAGGGCCGCTTCCAAGCAGCTGGCCTAGGAAGGAAGTGTGGTGGCTGCGTCTTCCCTGGGGAGGCCTGGCGGGAGTAAAAGGGAGGACACAACTAAGACATCCTCCCTAACTCCCAAGCGGGCTCCTAAACGGGGGAGATCGGAGTTAAGCACTCCAAGTACAGGTCCGAAGACGAGTGGCGCTAGAGTGCCAAAGAAAGCTAAGGGATCTTAGGAGAGACTATTGTAGGGCTCATTCAGAGACGCCCTAAGTAATAATATCCGTATGGCGATTGCCCCGGATGGTTATCCTCAGGCACACCTGACTGAAGCTCAGGTGGAGAGGATACAAGCCGAGGTGGTCGCCAGAATGATTGGCGAGAACGGCCCGCAGATTAGGGGCTGCTATCTATCCAGAGGCGCCCTCATTGTCAATTGCGGCAATGAGGCAACGCGGAACTGGCTGGAGGCAGTAACCCCAACTCTCCAGACAGAAGAGGGGATAAAGCTGCGGATCTATCTGGCCAAAAAAAATCCTCAGGACTACCAAGGTGTCGGTGTGGGTGGCAGGGACTCTGAGGGAGGCGGCCCCAACTGCGGTGCTGGAAAAGCTGCGTTCGCAGAATGCAGGCTTGGCTTAGGGAGGGCTATAAACAGGAAAGTCGAATCCCGGGGACAGACCCTGGTATTTGACATACCTGAAGAAGCGCTGGAACGCCTGCGAAAATCTAATCTCGAGGCTTTTCTCGGGATGGATGTGGTGAAGTTCCGGGTCGTCGCGAAAGCAAAGGATGACAGCTGAGGGGGAGACGGGCCTCAAGAACCGATAGAGAGCTGTACAAGTGAATCTCCATCATAGTAGAGGCACGTCGGCAGCGCTGTCATGCTATCTCATGAGAGAAGATATTGCCTTAGCCCCGATCCAGGAACCATGGCTGGTGCGTGGACGAGTAGCTGGGCTAGGAGACCCTGCGGGTAAGATTGTGTATAATCGTAGCTTGGAAAATCCTAGAACATGTATTTATATTAGGAGAGATATTACCTTTTTACTGCTGAATGACTTCTGTTACAGGGATCAGACGGCGGTTAAGGTGAAACTACGCATGGGAGGAGGATTCAAAGACTTTGTCTGTGTATCAGCCTACCTTCCATACGACGCAACAGAGCCACCACCATCAGAAGAGTTGCAGAACCTGGTAACTCACTGCAAGGATGGTGGACTGGAACTCTGATCGGATGTGATGTCAATGCTCATAATGAGGTTTAGGGAAGCACAGATATGAATCAGAGAGGTAAGTCGCTCTTGGAATTTATCTTAGCAAATAATTTGTGTTTGGTAAATGAGGGTGAAATGAGGGTGAGGAACCCACCTTCTTTAACGTTAGGCGTAGGGAGGTGATTGATCTAACCATAGCATCTACTATATGACGTCTCTGGTAAGAAGCTGGCATGTGTCCAAGGAACCCTCACTGTCGGACCACATGTACATAAGGCTTGACCTCCTATCTGACTGTATACAATCGTGGAGTTACAGAAACCCTAGACGAACAGACTGGGATTCGTAACGGCAGGACCTAGACCACAACATTAAAACAGTTAAGCAGACCTATGCAACTGGCAATGACATTGAGGATGCGGCAGATCAACTGCAGAAGGTCATTCTTGATGCGTACCAGGAGAACTGCGCGGAAGGTGGTGAGGTCATCCTCAAGAAAGGTCAGCTGGTGGAATGATCAGCTGACCGGCCTCCGTGCTAGACTAGGAAACTGTTTAATGCAGCGAAAAGGAGGGGCTTATGGGAGGAGTACCGTAGAGCCCTCACCTCATATAATATGGCCGTTGGAAAGCCAAAAGGGACTCGTAAACCACGGGTAAACGGTATTACCAGGAGGAGGGACATTGAAGTATATAAGACATTGTCCCTTTGGGGAGATACTGGCTGTGGCAGATAGAGTCAAGTATCTGGGAGTTATCCTGGATACCAAGCTCACATGGAACGCACATCTAGAATATATAGCGCAGAAAGCAAAGAAGTCGCTATGCTGTGCTACACCTGCCTGTGGGAAGTCATGGGGGTTAACTCCAAGAATGACCCACTGGATTTGTACTCGGGCCATCATACCTGTCATAACTTATGAGGCGATGGTATGGTGGCCTAAAACTAAGCAGAGGACGGCTATGAAGTGCCTCAGCGGAATACAAAGGCTTGCGTGCCTTTTAATTACGGGGGCTTTTAAAAGTGCTCCGTCAGCTAGCGCAGAGATGCTGCTGGGGTTGACACCGCTGCACCAGTTGGTGCAGGCGGAGGCAAGGGCCAGTGCACACAGATTGCGCAACAATGGTCCTTGAAGGCAGAGGGGCTCCTTAGTCAAGCATCTGGACACATTGCTAAAGGTCAATCGGGCCCGTGTTAAGCAAGGCTCAGGATAGCATTTGTCCAATATATAACTTCGAGATTTCATTTCGGGTGTTCCTAGGTTCTAGGGCGAAATGGACCAATGGGCGGAAAAAACCTTTACCGAACAGGACCCTTGTGGTTTACTGATAGGTCTGCGGAACTAGATCAGGACTATGTGGAATGGGCTCACAGGTACGTATTGAGAGACCGCTGGGCAGATATTCCACAATATTCCAGGCTGAAGTATTTGCCATTAAGGTCTGTGCCGAGGAGAACCTGCGTAGAGCCCAAGGGGAAAGGTCATACGCATTTGCTCGGACAGTCAGGCTGCACTGAAATCCCTAGAGGCTTACAGAACTACCTCATCCCTAGTGAAGGAATGTCGAGAGGCATTGGCGAGACTCTCCAGGCACAACATGGTACAGCTGATATGGGTGCCTGGACACATAGGGATTGAGGGTAATGAGATGGCTGACCAATTGGCCAGGAACGGGGCAAATACTCCGTTCATTGGTCCAGAGCCTGTCCTGGATCGCACTGGCAGAGCGATTCGTGCGGCGATTAGAGAGTGGTTTCGCGGTAAGCATGAAGAGTTCTGGAGGGGGAGTCCAGGTGCCACACAAGCAAAAAGATGATGCCAGGGCTGTGTAAACGAAGGACCCAAGTGGCCCTTAGTCTGAGTAGGAGCCAGATTTCTTTGGTGACGGACTATTTACGGGTCATAGCAGGTTCAGGAAGCATCTGCATAAGGTAGGGCTCATAAGCGCGGAATCCTTGTGCAGATTATGTCAGGAGGAGGAGGAAACGGCCCGCCACCTGCTATTTGATTGCGTAGCAATAACTAAATTGAGGTATGAGACCTTTGGTATATTGCGACCTGAGGAGATAGTAGCCCAAAATGATCTGGTGGCGAAAGTCCTCAAACTCCTTAGGGAGAGAGGGTTCAACTATTAGAGGTTATCAGGGATGGCACATAAGCCTCTGTTGGCTGCAGTGCCGGGGGGTATAGCCCACCGTGATAGGCAATAATAAATAATAATACCTACCTGCAACCTGAGTTCACTTTGTCACAACGATGCAGTCTCAGTGAAAGCACTTCGTAATCTGAGACAACAATCAACCGGCCATCTGGCACTGCGTCAGTCCTTACAATTTCCAATGTGCGCACAGTGACATTTTGCGGGAATACTTGCAACTCTTCAATCACAACTGGACTCACACGCTGTATAGAATCAGCTGATTCAGCGTTGACAGTTTTCAGTACTTTACCATTATCTGTAAAATAAGAGAAGATGAAAACAAAAAAATCTAATTTTTAGCATATTCGAGGGTGAAAGGGGGGATCCATATCAACCGGCTCCCTTAATGGAGGGTTCAATTCCACCCAATACGTTGGTACACTTCTACTATTTGTTTGTTGCAAATTAAATTTAAAGAAATATATAATTAAATAGATCATTCTGAATCACCTGTGCCTATAAATAGTACATCATAAGATTTCCCTCCTGGAGTTTTGATTTGTGCATCAACAGCTATCTGCGTGAATCTGTAACTAAAATTTATAATTTTGTTAAGAATTTTTAATTAATTAAAAAAAAAAACTAGTACGAAACACTCACACGATTTTGTTTTACTCCAATTAATATAATTTATTTAACAAAGTTTCATTAAAACTGCAACTTCACAATGTTAAATTGGGCTGGACATAAAAACGGTGGTGGGGATTTTACTTGTATACCTGAGCAACCTTAATGTGGAACGCTCTATGTCAAATTAAACTAACAGACAGTTAAAAATTAGATTCCCACGTGTTGTTTCCATTTTAAGAAAAATTTGCCCCTTTAACAACCCTAACACTTATTCCTTTTTCCCACTTAGGTACCGTCACCATACCCCTCTTGACCTAGTTTAAGAGTTTAGTTTTTATGTACAATTAAAAAGACCAGTCAGTGTGTAAACTGAATTTGCTCTGTGCAAGTCTGTGTTATCACACTGCCTGACAAACGCATCCTGAAGATGGGCGAACGCCCGAAACCTGTCTATGACCACAAAATGAAGCAGGCTACCGCGGAAAATGTCTCTGATGTTTTCCAGCTCTGCAGAACCAGCCACCACAATAAAGTAACAGATCTCCAATACCCCTCTATAAATTTTTTTCAGAAAAATGTTTCAAATAAAAGTGATACGTTTTTTATGAGCTTCTAATATACATTAATATTACGTAGGTGGTAGAACGAATATTGTATTGAAGTGGTACTTTAGTGGAAAGCATAACGCTATTGCTTCCCCCAGAACCCCCAAAAAATTCAATTTTCACAAAAAAAATGTGCTAGTACCTAAATGGAATACCCAAGATTGAACTTCCTGCAATTTTTTCGTTTTTGAGATATTTTGTTAAAAACTTGTTAAACAAAATTTGATGAAACTCTTCGTTAAAACATTTTTTTGTGCGATTCTGTTAATTTATATAAATTTGTGGTCAAAACTGCGAGTTGTCTGGAAAAAATCGGTTGACCGGATGGGTGCTTTTTTTTTTTTTTAGTTTTCTGAGATTTTCCCCATAAAAACACCATCGCGAGTTATATTACACTTGGTATACTTACTTTAAATACTAACACTGGGGATACTAAGTTTAGATTCTCCCATTCATATCCTATGACGCAACAGTCCAAAAAGGAGAAAGGCGGTACGGCGATTTTTATTGGAGGGGCAAGCACGCGGCAATTCATAATATTTAAAAAGAAATTTGGTCAATCATAATTTTGTAAACTGCAGTAAGAGACAGTCATGTGAGTGTTTCACACCAGATTTGAGTTAATTAATATTTCAAAAATAAATTTAAAATTTTTACATACTGGAAACTTGTTCTGACTAAAATTGGTTGTCTGAAGAAAGATGGCACAGATTCGTCCATCAGTGCATGTGTTTTGATAAAATTTAACGTCAAATCTGGAAGTGTTCTGGAATCATTGACACATTGGCCTGGCCTCGGGTCAGGTACCTGTTGGTGAAATTTAATTCAAATTAAAAAGAAAATGAAGCGAAACTTTAAAAATTTATTCTATCGACGTTTCGGGCATCTTTGATGTCCTTCCTCAGGATCCTCATTAAAAAAAATATGACAAACTGAGAGTTAAACCACAGTAACATCACAGAGTAGAAGAATAATCAAAATAATATTAACCAACACAAATGTAAAACTAAAAAATAAACAGAAGACTAAAAAATTAAAATAAATATTAAAAATTAGAGAAAGAGACGATACCTATCAAGGAGAGGAATCGTCTCACTTTAATTTTCAATTTTTACATTTGTATTGGTAATATTTCGTTAATTCATCTACACTATAATGCTTCCCCAAGACATAGCGGACAGTACGAAAGGCTGTGCGAGGAGTCTCAAGGCAGCCCTCCGGATATCATGACTCCCAAATACGATTTCCACAAGCCCTTCAAGATTCTAATAATGGACAAAGGGCCAATTCTAGGCGATTCTATGTGGTACACAGACGGCTCCAGGATGGAGTAAGGGGTGGAAGCTGGTGTGTACGGGGTTAATTCGCTATGTGATATCTCGGTGAGCCTAGGTAAGCTAGCCACAGTCTTTCAGGCAGAGCTAGTTTCAACTAGCTCAATTATCTGTATTGGTGAGTTAAAAAGATGAGGGGGTGTAAACTCACGGGTCGTCATCTACTCAGATAGCCAGGCGGCTCTACGAACGATCAACTCGTACGAGGTCAGCTCAAGGCTGATATGGGAGTGCCTGAGTATCCACTGAGGTTAGTGGCCACAATAAGGTCTTCCTAGTGTAATGGCTTCTTGCGGTGCACTACAAAGTGCCTCAGAAGCCATGAAAGCATGGGTGCAAAATCAATCGCAGCAATGGTTGGGTTAAAACTTATGGCCAAAAGTAGGCGAATAAGTTTATCAATAGCGTATACAACGGAGTCCGACAAGGTCGTTTGGCCATCAGAATGTCAGACTTAAAGGGCCACTGCAGACTTAATAAGTACTTGCATCGCATGGGCCTGTGCAACGGAGAGCCTGTGCAGGCTTTGTCAGCTAGAAGTAGAAGAAACAGCACTGCACGTACTGTGTCAATGAGGGGTCAGTGTGGTTAAGGTTCCGCCTCTTTGAAGAGGAGAAGCTGATACACGCAAGTTTCACTCAAGGGTCTCTCTTTCAGGACTCCCAAGTGTTATAAAACAGACAGGACTCTAGAGTATGCTCTAGATGCGTGGTGATCCCTGGATCAACCAGGGGGTCCCTCTTCAGAAGGGCAGGGCTGGGGTGGGAGATTGTGGGTGCCACAATAGTCCCTTGATTGCGTAGGCTGATTAGCCAACTCCCCATTTTGAATCTATCTATCTATCTGTAATGCTTCTGTTGTTTCTTCTGTTTCTCTCTACATATTTGTAAATTTTCTGTTTCTTTCTTCTTCTTTTTTTCATGCAGATCCTGAGGATCGACACCAAAGTTTTCCGAAACGTCGATAGAATAGACAATTAACGTTGACAAGTTATTTTATTATTTGCCCCCAGCCAACCAATATTTTGCTTCTTTTATTAACAACGGCCAAAGTATTATTTATATTAATAAAACAAAAATTAAAAAAAAAAATTAAAGCAAATTTACCTTAACACTCTGTACGGGCAGCCAATTTGAATTTAACTCGGACTGCTCCTTAAAATTTCCTTCAAAAGTGTCTGTAATATCTTGAAGTGCAAAAGCGCAAACCGCTGAACCACCAATGGAATTAACAGGCGTTGTAAATACAGCGTACAGCAAGTGTGTCGTCACGGAACCATAGGTTCCTTCAACTAATTCCGTAGTTGATTCTGTAAAAATTAATTACAAATTAGCTTAGACTAATCCTACACTCCCCCGTCAAAAGTATTGCAATTGAGAAGTGTATTCGAATACCAGTTGGGGAATATTAAACGGCAATACAAAATACGTCCATTTCATGGCACAACGTCCATTAACAATTAACGCCATAACAATTAACGTCCATTTAACGACAAAATTTGTAACTAGTGAATTACATATGTTCCTAACTGAAAATGCAGCAAATTATGTTGCACTGTACAGAAAAACCTACTTTTAATGTCTGTGATGTAATACTGATATTTAGGTGCGTTTACTGCCACTTTATCGCATAATTACACAATCAATAATATAGCGATCTATTTTTAATCTAAATAAAATACATCATTAAGCATAATTTTTAAAAAAATATATAATTTATTTTTATAATCACCCAAATAAGAATTGGCCAATGGCTGGAATTAAAGAAAATGAGTACTGGGTGGTAGTCGGGATATTTTTATGGAGAGAATGGCAAAGACCGCAATGTGACAGTAAAAACACACTTCCGGTTTACTTGAAATAACGGAATTTCAACAACATATTTAATATTCTAATATTAATTAGAATAATTAATATTATTAGAATAATTAATATTATTAGAATAATTAATATTATTAGAAATTCTAAATTATTAGAATAATTTAGATAATAGAATTGTGTGAATAAACTGAAATAGCACTTTGAAGGAAAATATAAACCCACCCTTCTTCCCCCAAAAGTCCCCTTAAATGACTTTACCAGGAGAAATGTTTTAAATAAAACTTGTAGCTCTTTGTATGTGTAGTTGATATATATAAAGTTTAAAGAAAATCGTTACGCGCTAGTTTTCGAGAAAATCGCAATAAAAGTGAAAAAAAAAAACATTCAGTAAAGTGTTACTTCCGGTTGGACCATAAAGGGGACAGGTCAGAGTGCCTTGTGCGTCTCTGACCGTTTTAACTCCCCAAGTCAACCCCACCTCCTCGTGGTATGGTCTGGGCACCTCCTTTGGGAGGTGGCGAACGGGGCTCTGACGGGCCGGAGCGAACCCCCTCCGGTCTCCCACTTTCCTCTTCCCTCTTCCTTAGCATCCTTTCATGTCCCTTTTCAGGTAACCCCACCCAAGCCGAGAAGAGATGCGCGTCAAGGCTGGATGCGTACAGGGTGTTTAAATATATGTGCGGTAGCGGTCACCTTGGGGCACCGGGCGACACCCCATTGTATCGTAGCCTTCCTGTGGTAAGAGGCTCTATTGCAGGCGACCGTCTAATCCTCAATTTTCGTGGGAACTAATGAGTGGACCATCAAAGAATAAAAATTTTAAGAAAAGGGGCGAGGTCAGAGGCTCGCTCAGCTCACTGTCATCGGCAGGTGGTGGTTCCCTAGGTTCTAGGGAAAGCACACCTGCGATGATAGAAACTACGGGGGGCAATCAGTCCGCCCCGGTTGAAGGTAGCCATGAGAGGGTGGTTGCTGGGGGGTCTGGTTGTCCAGGCTCCTCGTCGGCGGACCCTCTCGGCGAGGTGGCATCGAAGATTGGGGGCATTAAGATCGCTCACAAGAGGCCCAGTGGAGCCCAGCGCAGACAGCAGGCGAGGCGCAAGGCTGCTACTGGGGGAAGAGAGTGGATCCCCAATAGCGTGTGGAAGAGGATGCAGCGGGAGAGGGCCTCTTCCACGCAACCGGTGAGAGCTGGCGTGGCTGGGACTTCGACTGCCCGGGGTGATGCCGGCGGGGATGCGAGGAGGGTGGCACGTGATGCTGCCCCCCGCGCATCTCTGCGGACTCCCAAGCGGGTGAGATCGGAGGTGAGCACACCAAGCACCGAACCGGGTGTTCCCTCTAGGGAAAGTAAGCGGGCAAGGGGTCCCGAAGAGGTTCCTTCGGGTTCCTTTAGGGATGTCCTTAGCTCCCATCGTATGGCGATTGCTCCAGAGGGGTATCCGAGTGACCGTCTGACAGAAAGTCAGGCGGAGAGGATACAGTCCGAGGTCGTCGCCAATATAGTGGGCGAGATCAGGCCTCAGTTTAGGGGGTGTTACTGGTCCAGGGGCGTTCTCGTTGTTGTGTGCAACAATGAGGCTACGCGCCTCTGGCTGGAGCAGTTGGTCCCCACTCTCCAAGTTGGGGAGGGTAGACTGAGGGTAGGGTTCGCCAGAGACGTACTTAGGTCGGCTAAGGTGTCCGTTTGGATATCTGGCTCCCTAAGAGAGGCTTCTCCAGCGGCCGTCTTAGACAAGCTCCGCATTCAAAATGAGGACTTGGAGACGGCGGACTGGAGACTCATCAGCAGAAGAGTGGAGACGCAGGGGCAAACCCTAGTCTTCGACGTAGCTGACCGAACCTTGGAGAGACTGAGGAGATCCGGGCTCGAGGTTTTCCTCGGGATGGATCTCGTCAGGTTCCGGGTGATATCTAGGCCAAGAGAAGATGAACAGGAAGGCGAGGGACCCCACTCTCCGATGGAGGTTACTCCAAGTAAACCTCCATCACAGTAGGGGAGCATCGTCGGCCCTGTCCAAATATCTCGCCAGAGAGAATATCTCCATCGCCCTCATACAAGAACCCTGGCTTGTTCGGGGGAGAGTTGCGGGGCTTGGAGAAACAACAGGTAAGATAATTTGTGATCGTAGCCTGGCGAATCCCAGGAGTTGTATGTATATTAGGGAAGAAATAACCTCGTTGCTGCTGATGGAATTTTGTTCCAGGGACCAGACTGCAATGAGGGTTAAACTCCGGACGGAGGAGGGGACCAGGGAGTTAGTGCTGGCCTCCACGTACCTTCCGTTCGACTCACCAGCGCCGCCACCGTCAGAAGAGTTGAGAAAGCTGGTCACCTGGTGCAGGGTACATGGCCTGCAGCTTATAATTGGCTGCGATGCGAACTCACACAATACTGTGTGGGGAAGCTCCGACACCAATAACAGAGGTAAGTCACTCCTTGATTTTATTTTGTCTAGTAAACTAAGCATCATAAATGAAGGAGAAGATGCAACTTTCTGCAATATTAATCGCAGAGAGGTGATCGATCTCACCTTAGGGACTAACTTTATTTCGACCCTGGTAAGAGACTGGCATGTGTCCCAGGAACCCTCACTGTCGGACCACATGTATATTAGGTTTGATATCCTGGCCAACTGCAGGGAAACTCGGGCCTTCAGGAATCCCAGGCGAACAGACTGGGACTCATATAGGCGGGATCTCAGCTATAACATCGGTTCAGTCAAACGCTCTTTTAAGACCCTGAATGACATCGAGGACGCTGCGGATCAACTGCAGCGAGTAATCCTGGATGCTTTCCGGGATAACTGCGCGGAAGTGGTGCGTACATCCACCAGAGGAGTCAGCTGGTGGAATGACCAGCTGGCAGGCCTCCGCGCTAGGGCGAGAAGACTGTTCAACGCGGCGAAGAGAAGGGGTACATGGAAGGAGTACCGTGAGGCCCTCACCTCTTACAATTTAGCTATTAGGAAAGCTAAAAAGGACTCGTGGAGGAGGCTGTGCGAGGAGGTAGCTACGACCTCCGAAGGGGCTAGACTTCACAGAATACTTTCAAGGGTACCGACTAATCCGTTGGGAACAATCAGGAAACCTGACGGCGACTTTACGGAGGCGGGAAGGGATACACTGGAGCATATGGTCCAGGTGCACTTCCCTGGCTCTATAGTGACCTCGGTAGGTCCGCGGGATGAATCACGAATGGATCCAGGGGGTAGGCCCGGATCCAGGGGGGATTGGACCGCGGCCAAAGAATGTGTCACATTCAACAAGATTAAGTGGGCGATACAACATTTTAAGCCCTACAAGTCGCCGGGGCCTGATGGTATTCTTCCCGCTTTATTGCAGCAGGGAAGTGATATCCTTACTCCGATACTCTGCAGGGTAATGAGGGCAAGTGTGGCCCTTAACCATATTCCATCGGTATGGAGGCCTGTAAGAATTGTCTTTATTCCGAAGCCTGGGAAGAGAACTCATACCCAGGCTAAGGACTTTAGGCCGATCAGCCTTTCCTCATTCATGATGAAAGTGCTGGAGAAACTGGTGGATCTGTACATCAGGGGGACGGTGCTTCAACTGCGGCCCCTGCATGTTAATCAGCATGCCTACCAGAGGGGTAAATCCTGCGAGACGGCCCTCCACTCCCTTGTTGGAGAATTGGAGGCGGCAGTATACGGCAGGGAGGTGGCTGCAGGAGTGTTTCTGGACATTGAGGGTGCCTTCAGCAACACGACCTACAGCTCGATCACACTAGCTTTGGAAAGGCACGGGGTGAATCGGACCATTACCGGGTGGATTGGCAGCGTGCTCAGAACTAGAAAGATCTTAGCTAGCCTCTATGAGGAGACGCTTGAGACTACGGCTACAAGGGGATGCCCTCAAGGGGGAGTCTTGTCTCCCCTCTTGTGGTGCATGGTTGTAGACGAACTTCTTGTGGAGCTTGATCGCAGGGGTTGTTCTGTCCTTGGCTATGCGGATGATGTGGTGGTGGTGGTCAGGGGCAGACACGAAACTGTAGTAAGTGAGCTACTACAGGAGGCCCTGCGAGTGGTGGAGGGGTGGTGCGGAAGGGTCGACCTGATGGTCAACCCCTCCAAGACCACCTTGGTTCCATTTACCAGAAGAAGGAACGTGGACTGTTTCAGAACATTGAACTTCTTCGGAAGAACTCTAGATGTGTGTGGACAGGTGAAATACTTGGGGATCATGTTGGACGCAAAGCTCACCTGGGGAGCACATCTTCAGTATGTAACACAGAAGGCGAAAAAGTCTCTCTGTGGAGTCACTAGAGCTTGTGGAAAAACATGGGGACTTTCCCCAAAAATGGCCCACTGGCTCTACAAGCGGACCATCATACCTGTCCTGACTTACGGGGCAGTGGTTTGGTGGCCGAAAACGGAACAGCAAGGCGCGAGGAAAAGCCTCTCTGGGGTTCAAAGACTGGCGTGTATGCTGATCTCGGGGGCGTTTTGTAGTGCCCCGACGACTGCATTAGAGGTCCTACTGGGGTTGCCTCCTCTTCATCTGTTGATACAGGCGGAGGCGAGAGCCAGTGCGTACAGGCTAATGAACAATGGCCAATGGCATATAAGCTCCCTAGCCAGGCATTTGGACATCACTCAGAAGGTAGACCCTGGCCCTATCCTTAGGATGGTTGGGGAGGTGAGTTGTCCAACGTTCCACTTTGAGCTCCCATTTCAGGTGATAATAACGTCACGATCGGAGTGGGCTAAAAGCTGGGAGAAACGGGGCCGGATTGGGGGATCCTGGTTTACGGATGGGTCCAAAATGGCCTGCGGAACTGGAGCCGGGATCTATGGGGTCAAACCGAAGGTACGCATTGCGAGGCCTCTCGGGGGATACTCCACAGTGTTCCAGGCTGAGATTTATGCAATAAAGATCTGCGCTGAGGAGAACCTGCGCATGGACTCTAGAAATAGAGAGATATGCATCTTCTCGGACAGCCAGGCGGCGCTGAATGCTCTTCGGGCGTTCAGAATCATCTCCCCTTTGGTCAGGGAGTGCAGAGACTCCCTGGAGACATTAGCCCGGCACAATAAAGTGCGGCTAATATGGGTGCCCGGGCATAAGGGGATTATGGGAAATGAGATAGCCGACCAACTGGCCAGGGAGGGAGCGAATACTCCCTTCCCTGGACCGGAACCTGCTCTAGGGTTGGCCAAAAGTATGGTAAGAGCGGCTCTGAGAGATTGGACTCGGAGGGAACATAACCGATACTGGAGGCTGAGTACTGGAGCAAAACACGGCAAGACGGCTATGCCAGAGCTGTGTGATAAAAGAACCAGACACATCCTGGGGTTAAGCAGGTATCAGATTTCTCTGATAACGGGCCTGTTTACTGGGCATGGCAGGTTCAGAAAGCATCTGCACAAGGTGGGGTTGTTGGAAGCAGAGCCCTTGTGCAGGCTATGTCAGGAGGAGGAAGAGACGGCCTCTCACCTGTTGTTTGATTGTGTTGCAATCGCTAGACTGAGGTACGAGATCTTCGGCACGCTGAGACCGGAGGAAATCGTGCTCCAGGAGGGACTGGTAGGGAAGGTTCTGGACCTCATGAAGAGGGGGGGCTGCCGCTACTAGGTTTTAGGGGTTGGCACAATAAGCCTCATTGGGAGGCTGCGGTGCCTGGGTCTTAGTCCCCCCTGCAGCATTCTAATTCTAATTCTACTTCCGGTTGAACGATTTTTACGAAAAGCTATTCCTCAGGTCTTCCTGGTAGCATTTTAACGAAATATTAAGTTTGAACATTCTAAGCTTCTTTTTTTTTTGACAAATGCTGTCCCACACACACAAACCAATAGCCAAATACCACTTTTTGGGACTCAAGAAGACCTTAAAACGTGTACAGCCGGTGAAAACTCGGTATCGAAAATTTGACATGATTACAATACTTCCTCTTACTGTAAGTAACAGTGCTATAAAAAATGCACAACAGGAGCGGGTAAGCATGTTTATATAAACATATAATTTTGTTCAATTACAACATTATCTTAATTGCAGTAAGAGAAAGTTTTGTGAGTGTTTCACACCAGAATATTTTTCGTACACAGGGAATCTAGAAAATTTGTCTTTCCGGTGAAATGATTTGCTGAATTACCAAATTTGACACAATCCCGAATACTTCCTCTCTTACTAATGTGTAGGGAACCAGAGTTTTTCTGCGCAAGATTAAAGTTCTGGAAATGTAAAGTATGTCCATTGACTTAGCAACTGTGGAAATTGGTAATGATAGTAATAAATAGTACTTACGTATTTCATTAAAGTAAAATGGAAAATCGCCTTGTACAGAACAATTAAGGCGTGATTTCAAAAATGACGTCCATCGATTTCTAAATCTATGTGGACCACCTCGATCGTATTTACAAACTCGTGCCACACGTGAAAATACAGCCTGGAATTAGATTTTTAAAAATTATTTTTTTATTTTTTTAAACAAGAGAGTAAAACTTTTACACAATTGGAGTTCAGGTTCAGGCGTGGGTATTTTGGCAGAACGAGCAAAGCAGGTTATAAGTACACCAGGGATATTGCTTTATAAATTTTTGCCACAGTAATTGCTTTACCTTTCCACAGTTGATGAATTCAACGGCAGTTTCTCTAAAGAAGAAATATACAAAATCGCCTTGGGTCATGGAACTTACAAAATTTGGTGCTGCAAATAAATTATTTTAAGAATTATTACAAAAATGTATTTAAGCCATACAAAAAAAAATTAAAAAAATAAATAAAAAATTTATAAAAGTTTACCATTCAGGCTCATTGAATCGTATTGTTCAGTTTGTAATGGCTCTCTGTAAATTATTGGATCCATTCCAGAAAAATCCGCTATTGTTCCAGTATATAGATCACCGTCTGCAAAGTAAATATGTAATTGGATCTTTCAGGTTTCCCAGCGATATTGTTATGTAAAATACTAGGAGTCTTCGAGTTAAAAATCGCGTCACTGATTAGATTAGATTCTGTGGGGGTTGGCGTGGCCGCGATCCCTATTGTGGCACCCATAAGTTAGAATGCCCTCTCCAGTCCTGTCTATTTAGATTATCTGGAGAGAGACTGCTGGGTCTATCCTGGCTGGGCTTAGCTTGAAAGCTCCCACCAGTCAAAGTACTATCTCAAGTCCTGTCTGTTTTATTAGACTTAAAATTCCTGAGAGAGACTCTTGGGTGAAACTTGTAGGCATCAGTTTCTTCTCTCCTAAGAAAAGACACCTCATCTATACAAGCATGGACCACATAGTACGTCCATGCAAACAGTGCTGTTTCTTCTTCTTCCTGACAAAACCTACACAGGCTATATACCGTTTACAGGCCCATGCGATGCCCAGTAAGGAAGCCCACAGATATCCTTATGGCCACAACGCCTTGCTGGAGTTATTTCTGCAGTAAGCCTGGGGGCGAGTAGCTAGTAATAAACGTTTTGGCCAGAGGTTTTAACCCACCATTCTTGTGATCAATCGTGCACCCATGCTCTGATCGACTAACATACTAGTAAGAAACGCAATAAAAGAAAAAATAACTGTCCAGGTGAATGAAGGTTAGGATTAGAGACTCGGAGTAAATATGCAAGTGCCTATTAAAACCATCAGGACATCAAGAATCAGGACATATTAAATGCCTCGGCAAACTTAATGGCAGGGCACAAATGATAAGAGTTACATTTTTTTGGATGTCAGAACATATAGGTGTGGAAGACCAAGATTCTGGCAAGGAAGGTGCAGGAATCCAAGAAAGTGTTCAGAAATGAGGAGGAAGCCAGAAGAGAACTGCTCTTTTGGAGGAGAAACTTTTGAGAACTATGGACAAGCTAAGAGTCTGAGCAAATATTAATAAGAGGAAGCCTCAAGACGGGAACATTGTAAACTCATAGGGGGGGGGGGGCTAACCAGAAGAAGCTAGGCAGCCAAGACGTGATAGCAGGTTCTTGTATGTTCTTGTATGTGTGTGTGGAAATGGAAGAGACATCCGACACACCTTCAGGCAAGATTGATGGCTTTTAGCAAAGCCTGGGTACATACCAGAGGGCGGGGGCTGTTGGCTAAGAAGATATTTTCCCTTAGAAATGTCTCATATCATAACATTTCTTACGAGAAATTCCTAAACCTATGGAAGAGATATAGATGAACACCATTTCATTCAGATCTGAGATATCCTAGTCTAGAAACATAAACAATATTACTTACCTACATACACAGCGGTGCTGTTGTGCAGTGGATCGTAAGGGCAAACCGCTTGTCCTGGCTTTTCCCTTACAAAATTATACGAACCAGACTATAAAAATAAATAAAAAAATATATCCAAATATGTATTTTGAAATATATCTCAAAATCAATATTTTTTTTTTTTTAATTTAAATGCGTGTCAACATGGTCATGGGCACCTGGAGCCTTCTCAGTGCACTGCCGGCCTCCGGATAGTGTTCTCTCGTTACAGACAACACTGTCCATCACCGGACAGTGAGCAGTAGAGGCTCCTAGGAAGAAAAATCTAAGGGTAGCATAGTTGGACTCGAACCCGGGAAGTCCAGGACGCTAACACTTAGCTATTCCCTTCTCAAACAAAATCAATATTACTTTGATTGTAATGATTTTTAGATGGGGGAGTCCATGGACGGCATGCAAAATGATTTTAACAAGGAATAATCTATTGAATTACGTTAATACCAAAACTATTACTTAATTTTCATTTGACTGAAAAACTATCTACAGCAAAATTAGTATCACTTCATTAACGTCATTAATAATAAAGGACTAATCCCTATTTCCGTAAAAGTGGAAATATTTAAAGCTACTTCTCGGGCAATAATTTGTTATGGACGTCAGATATAGGGTTACCAACCGTATGAAACAGTGTGAAACACTCACACAACTATCTCTTATTGCAGTTTAGAAAATTGTAATTGCATAAATTTTATAGTTAGTATACACCAAATTTAATAAAATTCGTCCGGTGTTTTTATCGGAGAAAATTGCGAAAACTGCACACAAAAAAAATCTGGTGTGAAACCCTCACACAACTTTATCTTACTCCAGTTCTCAAAATTATAATTGACGCATGTTATAGTTTGTGTACCAAATTTAACGAAATTCGTCGAAAACTGACAAATCTGTTCAGTAAAAGCGCACTTCCGGTTTACTTTAACCGGTTATTTTCTTGAAACTCGGAATTTTGGCCATCTATTTATTTCTAATTAATTTTGTTTGGATGGTAAAATTGTATAATCAACTATGATAGCACTTTGGAGGAAGCTGTAACCCCACTCCTCCCTAAAAGTGCCCTTAAATGAATTTTCCAAGAGAAATGTTTTAAATAAAAGGTGTGGAACTTTGCATGTTTAGTTTATATACATTAAACTGTATGGCTCGGGAAAATCGTCGGAGCCATTTTTGAGAAAATCGCAAAAACGTAAAAGAAACTAGTAAAGTGGTACCTCCCGTTTTGAAATTTTGACAGATAACGTACTGTCCGATCCCATGGTGATACCTAAACGTAATTCAGGTTTCAACTTTCTACGATTTTTCGTTTTTGAGCTATGCTGTTCACATACATACAAACATACATACATACATACATACATACATATACACATACATACATACATACATACATACATACATACCATAATCTACACTACATACAGTACATACATACATTAACATACATACATACATACCTAAATACAACATACATACATACAAACTACCTACCTACCTACATAAACATACATACATACATACTAACACCACCACACACACACACACACACACAGGCCATATGCGTAAAACCACTTTTTTGGGCTCAGGGGACCTCAAAACGGATATTTCCGGTATCGAAAATTTGACACGATTACAATACTTCCTCTTACTAGGAGTAAGAGAAAGTAAAAAACTGTTCAGTAAAAATGCACTTCCGCTTTACTAATTTTTCTTAAAACTCGGAAATTTTGGCAATCTATTTATTTCTAATTAATACTGTTTAGATTGAAGAATTGTATAGTCAACTATGTAACACTTTAGAGGAAAACATAACCCTACCCCTCTCCCTAGTAAAAGCTTCCTTAAATGATTTTACCCGTAGAAATGTTTCAAATAAAAGTTGTAGCTCTTTATATGTGTAGTTCACATACTTAGTTTAAAGAAAATCGTTGGAGCCATTTTAAAGAAAAGTAGCAGAAAACTGAAAAATATAACTTCCAGATTTAATAAAAATACCAAGTTTGTAGCAATAAACTTAATGGCATACTTACGCTGATCGAATATTCTCTGCATAATGGTTTAAAAGAATGTGTCCCACATATGATTAAATTGCCCTGCTCAGATTTTGCTAAAATTCTAATATAATTTTGGCAATTTTCCTTGGGAAATGAAGAAAATTAATTAATTAGCAAAATAGAAAATAAATAAATGAAATAATATAAATATCAATATATTAGTAAAAATACCTCATCTTTTCCTTTGACTAGACACATTTTAATAACATCTTCTGGAGAATCCCATTGTAGATTCTGAAAAGAAATAAAATTGTGTTTATTAATTAGAAAATTAACAATTTCGTTAAATTTAACAAACTAAACACTGATCTGCGATCTAGATAACAATCCACCACAAAAAAAATATAGAGTGAAACACTCACACGACTTTCTCTTACTCTAATTAATACAATTTCGTTCTATGTCCAAATCAATAAAATTGTGCAAATTTTTAAATTTAAGTAACTGACTGACATATCTGCTGGGGGGGGGGGGGGAATAAGCTCCGCAATCTTCGGATTTCCTAACGGGGGTTTTGTAAACTCAGGGGATACCTGACGAAGCTGGGCTTGTAAAGTGGACAGCATGAGCAGATTCTGTGGGGAGATAGAGGAAACTCCAATACATTTCCTAATGGACTGTGATGCTGCCATTGAGAGAAGATTCAGAAACCTGGGTAGTTATTAGGATGATGATGATGAGAAGGAGGAGGGGGAGGGAAATACCCTCCCTAGACCCTTCAGGATATTAAGATTTCTAAGGGATCTTAAAACTGGCGGGGGTGCTGTAGGCTAGAGGCTCGCCAATGACACCTGACGGGATGCTATAGGCAAATTGACCGTGTAGGTCGCAATGCCATAGACCCCTTCACCCCTCCCAAAAACCGACTGAAAAACACAATTTTTTCCAAAAAATGTTCCAAATAAAAGTGATACGTTTTCATCTATGCAGCAAGCGTCCCAAGTTTAAAGAAAGTCGCCGATTTTCTTCAAATTTGGAACTCTATCAACAGCTTCTTAATATTATGCAGATAGTAAATTATTATATGTCTATGGAGAGGGACCAAACCCTACGCTATCCAAAACCCCAAACAACAACAAACGGAGTCTAGAACAAATATCCAGACCCATTTAAGATTCACCGCAGTCCGAACAAATCGGATAATAACCTTAAAGGGAAATAGCCTAAGCTTTTCCACAGACATCCTGTGCCGAACAAAGGTCCTGGAACATAACTTACTCACTATCTAAGCAATCTACGAAAATATGGATGGAAGGGGTGTTTCTTCCTCTGTCCTCTCAGGTCTACAAAAAAAGGTCTGGGCATGAACCCCATACTTAGAGGGATCTCAAAATACAATGCCCAGCAAGGTATCTGACGAGGTTCCTGGGATGGCCTAATAGCCCTTGTCCAGACCCCCAATGAGCATCTCAGACTCCGAACAACTCACTTAGTTCATCCATAGGGATGAATGCTGAAAAACTAACCATGGAAGCTTGACAGACTATGGCTAAAGACACACCAATAGCATAATAGCAGCTCGGGGCCGATAAGGGGAGAGAGGCGCCTAATTTGGCATATGCACGTCTTAGTAAAAATTGCAAAGAAAAAAGTAAGAAAAAGCTGTGAGAGTCTGGACTGAAGAAGGTTCGCAACAAATGTGCCACACTCAGCTTTGGTCCAAGTTCCTTTAAAATTTAATATTATAAGCATCAAAATTTACCTGTGCTTCCGTAAAATCTACTATGCTTATATTGTAAACCAAATTCCTGGAAAAAAAATATAAAAAAAATGAATTAATAATGGGCAAATAACTTCCAGACACCCGCTGCCTTTTTAAAGTAAAACACTAGGCCTTTGGGGTTGAGATTACGTCAGTGCTTTGGTAAACCGACGTTTTACCTTCATATTCAAATAGCCTTCTTCAAGATGGTGTTTTTTTAAATTTTTTTAGTTTAGACCAACAATAGCCATGAATCGCTGTGCATGATTGTAAAGTAATAGAAAGCTGTTGTTAAGGTCTAACTTTCCATTCTCTCTTGCGCTTGAATGGCGGTAAAATAGTGGGCGGTGTTTAATTTTCCCATTGATGACTCCATGTATGGTATACGGATAGGTTAACGGCCCCTAAGGGTACCGTGTGTTTGGGCAAAGGACCAGATACTTGGAGCCTATGCCCAAACATTTTCCAGCATCTTCCTTGCGGAAATTCTTGCAATTGCAAGGTGTGTCCAGTTTAACCACAATAGGAAATATCGGAATCAGGAGATTGTAATCCTATCCGATAGCCAGGTCGCCATTAAAGCACTGAGATCATATGACATCAGTTCAAAAATTGTATGTGGGAATGCCTCGGCAAGCTCAATGACTTGGGCAGGAGCAATAGAGTTACCCCCTATTGCTAGGGCATCTTGGCATGGAAGGAAATGAGATAGCCGAAATCCTGGCAAGAAAAGGTGTTGCATCTCCGTCTTTATGACCTGAATGAAACCTTTCTGTGGAATAAGTGACCAATCTCCTCGGAAAGAGGAAATGAGGAAGAGACACAGCTCTGGAAAACCCTGCCAGGGGGACTGAAGCAAGCTAAGATCTGAAGCGCACATCAGTCTAAGTAAAAATAGGCTTTGTAAGCTGACGGGCTTCCTAAAGGAGCATTGTAGACTCAGGTGGGAGGCACACCTGAAGAAGCTGGGCCTAGAATACGATGGCACCTGCAGATTCTGGCAAGATGGAGGAGAGACTTCAATACATTTCCTGGACGGACTGCGATGCTATGATCCAGAGAAGATGGAAGCCTGGATAGTTACCAGATGTTGGAGGAAGATATACCCTCCTTAGAACCTTCCCAGATCCTGAGATTCTACAGAGATCCTACTCTGGAAGGGGTGCTCTGGAAGAGGTGTGAATAGTCTCATCCTTGGCACCAGTGGGGTAGCACAAAAAAAAGTCTTTCTTTTGGCCTTGAGGCCCCAAAGTTACAGCTTTGGTTTCTTCTGGAAAACCGTTATTTTCTCTTCTCAGAGAAAGTTACGAGTGTCTTGAAGCAAAACAAGACTATACGGGGCAAGACTTAAAACATCTTGGTTAGTTCTACAATTAAACTCCAAGTTCCGCCCACTATTTGCTGTCATTGATGTGGAAGAGGGCGGGAAAAGTTAGACCCCGCCCATTTATTATTTTAAATAAATCGACTAGCGCGATTCTCTCAAGTCAATAACTCTATTGTGGAAATATATATACCAAACCACTGATGCGGCCACAACCCGAACGAAGACCCCCCTAAATTGTGCCCAGCTGATTAGATCATCTGGTAAACTTACCTTGCGCCAACCAAGATGAAATTATCATCTTTAAGCACCAACCGGAAGTAGTCTACACTGGAAGTGTTACCAGCAAATCTGTCAACATCCTCCGCACCTAAACACAAATAAAATTATTAAGATTAGAATAATATTTAAGAATATTTTATATAGGTGGGTAGAACCATGCACTGTACTGAACTGGTACATGA
This sequence comes from Triatoma infestans, assembly GCA_011037195.1. Lineage (NCBI taxonomy): Eukaryota > Metazoa > Arthropoda > Insecta > Hemiptera > Reduviidae > Triatoma > Triatoma infestans. Next base: position 52,362 of record JAAEAF010006834.1, read on the forward strand.
GAGGGAAGGCTTAACATTGCAGTCCCCCCCCCAGAACCCCGCAAAAAATCAAATTTCCCCTAGAAAAATGTTTCAAATAAAAGTGATGAGCACTAATGATCACTCAGGCTGTCGCGGCCATTTTAGTAACACAATATCTCAAAAACGAAAAATCGCCAGAAGCTAAAACTTGGTATTCCATTTAGTTACTACCACCGCATCTGACAAGAAGATTTCGGGCAAAATCCATCAACCAGAAATGTCATTTTACGGAATGTTGTTTTTTCTTCAATTTTTCGTGATTTTCTTGAAAAAGGCTCCAATGATTTTCTTTAAACTTCGTCTAATATCTACACAAGTCTGCTCAGGTATAAAAGTATAATCCCAGTCCTGTGAGTGTTTCACACCTGATTTTTTTCTTTCTGTAGGGTTCTCAAAATGACACCAGTTAGAGGTCAACAATCATACATAAATAAATATAAAATTAATTATCATCAATTAAATAAACAATGATATCTTGGACAACTATCAATTGTCAACAATTGCATGACTCAATACTAAATCACTCAGCCCTAAGTGTTGACAAAAAAAAAAAATATATTTTTCAACTTGATCACCTGTGTGATCGGCTGCTGTGGTCATCGACCTGATTTTCAGGCGTTTATTCATGATCAGGATATCTCAAATCTGATAGCGCAAACTTTGCAGTATGCAACTGCACAAAAATGAAACAATTTATTTAATAAACTGCAATTAATGAGGATTTTACTGTATACTTGAGCAGCCTTATGAGGAGCGCTTTATGTCAAAACCAAGAAAGCTTGTGCAAATTCAATTTAAGGATTAGATTAGATTAGATCAGGGAGTCTGCAAGCCAGGCACTGCAGCCAATTTTTCCGGGCTTGGCTTATTGTAAGCTTCCCCTCATGTCTAGTACAGGAAACTTCCCCACTTCATGAGGTCGAAGGCTTTCCCCAATAGTTCTTCTTGCGATATTATCTCCTCCGGTCTCAGTGTGCCAAAGATTACATAAACGCAATCAGGTGAGAGACCGTTTCCTCCTCATCCTAACACAATGTGCAACAAAGGCTCCGGAGTTGATTAACCTCACCTTGTGTAGATGAGTTTTTTGAACCCACCGTGCCTTGTGAAAAGGCCCGCTATGAGACAAATCTGATTACTGCTTAGACGAACTAAGCCCTCATTGGCTCTACTCCTTACAGTGGTTTGCCTCCGGACTTAGCATCCAGTACCAGTCGTGCTCCCTCTGAATCCATTCCCTCAGAGACGCCCGCACCGTCCTTTTAGCTATCCCTAAGACAGTTCCGGACCACAGAACGCCAATACCATTGAACCAAACCTATACTTCTGAAATTTACCACTACAAATTCCGCAAAACTACCTAAAATCATGTTCTGTGGGGAAGATATTTCCAAACAAAAAACCTTAAAAACCTATTCTTCAAAGCCCGGCATTTCCGGGTTAACCGATTTTCTTCAAATTTGGAATACTAGCAAATACTTGTATCATTTTTTTTTTCTTTGGCTGTTGGTTATTATGCCCTATGACTCGATAATCAAATATGTAAACACAAACAACTAGACATCACAGACAATAAGTAACTTAACACAATGACTAATAGCGCAATGAATATTTAATAAGAAAACCAGTCTAATGCCTTCACTAGCACTGATACACGATTGCAACTATCTAACACTTTACAACAATCAACAATAACAATCAAAATTATAAAACTACATTTCGTCATATAGGCGGATATCTTTTAGGTACTGTACTAATCTATTAATGTTGGTGAGATCATTATCGAGAGCTTCCTGTATTCTATTTGGAATAGAGTTTAATAATCTCCATCTACTGTATAAAGGACAGTCTTGAACTATATGTTTTACTGTCAAGGGGCAGTTACAGGTGTTACAACATCTAGGGGTGTTACATCTTCTCTACTCATCAGGTATCCGTGAGTTACGCGGGTATGACCAATTCTCAGTCGAGCTATCACCCCTTCTTCCCTCCTGTTACCTCTGTAACAGGTGTCCCAGGGTGCTATGATCCCCTTAATTTCCCTCAGTTTGTTATCACTCACTGAGGTCCACTCATCTTGCCAATCTTGACGAATTTTCCTTTTAATACCATTTCTTATGTCAAGTGGCATGTGTCTCTCGAAGGTCTCCGTATCATATATTAATTAATATTATGTATGTGGTAGAACCATACATTGTACTCAAGTATTATTTTAGAGGAACCGTTTAATGTTACTCAGAACCACACAAAAAAATCAATTCAATTTTCCCCAGGGGAATTTGTTTCGAATGTGTTTCGAAACTGGCGTAAAACACTCGTATGGACTTTCTCTTACTTTAATTAGTTAGGCTGGTTACGTTTAGTTCAGGCTGGCCATAATAATGGCCGCTCAGGTATAGTTGTTGTGATTGGTTCCGCAGAGCTGGAAAGCATCAGAGATACACCACGATACGAGTTGATACTGATACGAGTGTATCAACTGTATTTGCTCTGTGCAAATCTATGTTATCATCACACTATTTTGACAAAAATATCCTGATAATGGGCGAACGCCCGAAACCGGTCGATGACCAGAAGAAAGAAGCAGGCTATCATGTAAAATGTCTCTGATGCTTTCTAGCTCTGCGGAACCTACCACAACTATACCTGAGCGGCCTTATGTGGAGCCGACCGCATGTCCAAACCCAAGAAAGCTTGTGCAAATTTAAATTAACTGGCATATCATCAGAGATATTTTCCAGCTCTGTGGAACCAACCACAACAATTAAACTGATAGACCCCTCCCGCATTTATACCCCTGTAAAATCTATGCGGTAAGCATTCCAAGTTTAAAGAGAATCATTGTAACTGTCTTAGAAAAAAATTTGTAAATTCTCAAAAACCCACAGATTTTTCTTCAAATCTGGAATAATCTCAAAGCTTCTAAATGTATATTAATATTATGTAGGTGTAAAACCATATATTATACTGAAGTGGTTACTTTAGACGATCCCATAATAACATTACTATTCGTTGTTGTGGTGATTGGTTCGGCAGAGCTGGAGACATTTTGCGTGATAGCCTGCTTCTTTTGGTGGTCATCGACCGGTTTCGGGGTTCGCCCAACATCAGAACGTTTTTGTCAAAACGTGTGATAACATAGATTTGCACAGAGCAAATACAGTTGATACACTCACAGTCGAATCAACTGTATTTGCTCTGTGCAAGCCTATGTTATTACACTGTTCAGCAATAACATCCTGATGATGGGCGAACGCGCGAAACCGGTCAATGACCACAAAATGAAGCAGGCTATCACGGAAAATGTCTCTGATGCATTACTATTCGCCCCCCCCCCTCAAAAAACACTTTGTCCCAGGAAAATATTTCAAAATACGAAACTTAAAAAGAAAATCGTTGGGACCATTTTTGAGAAAATCACGGAAAAAACAAAAAAAAATATAGTTGATTAGATTTTGCCAGAAATCTTAGTGTGTGATGCATGGCGTCGTTGGTATACCAAGTTTGAGTCTCCTATTGAGATATTTTGTGCGCGCGCGCACAATATTTTGCACACACACACACAATATTTCATCTAACTAGATTTTTGTTTAATTGACCAAGGGCAAGTTTTAAGATTTTTTTTTCAGCGAACACTTGTTGATTTCTCTAGATATGAAATTAAATCAAATGAGTTAGATAAGATGGCACACAATAGAACATACACTATTGTTTAATCAAAAGAAAAATTTTAATATTAAAATAAATATTTACGTGTTCCTTTCTTACGAAATAATTCATATTTTTGATAAGCTACATGATGACTAGTGCCTTACTGCGTCAACTACACACACGACTTTCTCCGTTTGGCAATTTACAAAAATATTATTGAAAAAAATCCTATCAAACTAGGAAGTTTTAATTGGTGTGTTCAGTAACTACAAAATCACAGGAAACCAAAAAAAAAAAAATTTGTGTGAAGCACAAAATTTAATGAAATTCGTCGGTGTTTTTAATGGAGAAAATCGCAAAAATTAAAAAAAAAAATCTGGTGTGAAACACTCACACAAGTTTCTCTTACTTTAGATCTCGAAATTATAATTGACCAATTTTATAGTTTGTGTACCAAATCTAATGAAATTATCAGAGACATTTTCCGTGGTAGCCTGCTTCATTTTGTGGTCATCGACCGGTTTCGGGCGTTCGCCCATCTTCAGGATGCGTTTTTCAGACAGTGTGACAACACAGACTTGCACAGAGCAAATTCAGTTACACACTTCACTTTACACCACACTAATTAAATTCGTCCGAAAATTGAAAAAACTGTTAGTAAAAGCGCACTTCCGATTTACTAATTTTCTTGAAACTCGGAATTTTGGGGAATCTATTTATTTCTAATTAATTTGTTTGGATGATAGAATTGTATAATCAACTATGATAGCACTTTAGAGAAAAACATAACCCCCCCCCCCAAAATGCCTTAAATGAATTTTCCCAGAGAAATGTTTCAAATAAAAGTTGTAGCTCTTTCTATGTATAGTTGATAGGACAAGTTTAATCAAAATCGTCGGAGCCATTTTTGAGAAAAACGCAAAAAGTAAAAAAAACAACTAGTAAAGTAGTAGTTCGGGTAGAGGAATTTTTACAGATAACTTACTGTCAGATCCCATGGTGATACCTAAACGGAATATCAAGTTTCAACTTTCTACGGTTTTTTTTTTGAGCTATGCTGTCACATACATACACACACACCATTTTCTAAAAACCACTTTTTTTGACCCAGGGGACCTGAAAACGGATATTTCCGGTGAAAATTCAATAATGAAAATTTGACACGATTACAATACTATATTATCTCTTACTAGGAGTAAGAGAGAATATAAAACTGTTCAGTAAAAACACACCTCCGGTTTATTTACTTAAAACTTGAAATTTTTGGCAATCAATCTATTTATTTCTAATTAATTTTGTTTTTAGATGGCAGAATTGTATGATCACCTAAAGATAGCACTTTAGAGGAAAACCTAACCCCAATCTCCCCCTCCCCCAAAGTGCCCTTAAATGAATTTTCTCGGAAAAATGTTACAAAAAGGAAGTTGTAGCTCCTAGTACGTGTAGTTGGAACCATTTTTGAGGAAATCGCAAAAAGGTGGGGGAAAAAAGTTACTGTCCGGATGATGTAGTTGGTTCTGCAAAACTGGAAAGCATCAAAGATATTTTCCATGATTCAAGTGTATGTATCAACTAAAACCCTGTTTTCGACAAAAAATACCCTATTGATGGTTGCAACGCGTCGAAACTGGGTCGATGACCATAAAAAGAAGCAGGCTATCACGGAAAATATATCTCTGTTATTGTCCGGATTTCCACTGGTGATACCCAAAACGGAAGTGACAAGTTTAGGAAGTTTCTCTAAGATTTTTTCGCTTTTTGAGCTACACTGTTCACAACATACACAGAGATCATTTTCTAAAAACCACTTTTTTTTAGACACTCAAGTAAAATTCAAAGTGTGTATTTCCGGTGCGTACATATTAAGGTGTTAAGGTTTGGTCACAAAAAAAACTATTTTTTTCAAATTTTCACCGACGTTTCGGCAAATTTATTGCCTTCTTCATGGACTGTACAAAGACAAAGATTCGTAACGAACACCAAAACATATATAACTTTTGTACAAACCCTGAAAAGGCAATAAATTTGCCGAAACGTCGATGAAAATTTGAAAAAAAAAATTTTTTTTAGAGGTATTGGAACAGGACTAGTGGTTCTATCTATCGTCGAAATTTAGCAACTTATATTTCACTGTAATTACTGGAGATATCGCTAGTTCTGTATTTATGTAATGGGTCAATTTGTCCTACAATGACAAAAAAAAAAATAAAGCAATAAATACATTAAAAAGCTGAAAGGTTCGATAATAGTTAACGGAATAATGAGAACGTACAACCATGGAATATGTCGACAATTTATAGGAGCTGCAATTGGTAATTTTTTTTTTTTTTAATCATTTTAAATAGTATAATATATTAATTTATATAATTATTTTGGATTAAATTATTGATTGATTACATCATCTCTAAGTGGATACAATATAAAGTAAAGTGGATACAACAAACTGACAAATATGTAACTAAAGTAATCAGATTATATCAATATTACAAGGGAGTTTTTACTTGAAATACACGTTTTGATGGCCAACCAAAAAAAAAGAAGTGGTTTTTAGAAAATTAGTATGTGTGTGTGTATGTTTGTATGTATGTGAACAGCATAGTCAAAAACGAAAGATCGCAGCAATGTTTCAACATGACATTTTATTTTGGGCATCACATCAAACCATGGGGGATCCCGACAGTAAGTTATCTGAAAATTCCTCAATCATAAGTATAATTTTATTAAATAAATTATTCATTTTTTATGATTTTCTTGAAAACGATTCGAAACTATTTTCTTTAAACTTGATAATATCAAACAAGTCATGGCGGATTGATTGCGTCTATTACGAAATATCCTCCTTTTAACACATGGTACATAGTCTCTGAATTGAATAAATTGAACATCATGGCTTCGGTTGGCTCGAAATAGCCAACTGGTTTTCATTTCTATACCCTGGCTGTATAGAGGTTCCTAGAGAGACAAAAATCTAAGGGTAGCCTGCTGGACTCTCAAATCCGGGGACCTCCGCGTGGGGGGAATCCAGCACACTATCCATTAAGCTAATCCCTTTTCCCGGCTTACCTTCTAGGGAAGATTGGATCCGTATAGTGTGATTACCTGGATAATCACCGCTGTTATATCCAGAACGGTAGCTGCGGATCTGAGAGGAAATCACTTGGCACTAACACTTGGTGAATGGACCACTGTTTTCCGGATTGAGGTTTATGCTATTCTTTGTTGTGTTTTGGATGAATACGTAACATTAACTTAAAAGGTGTTTGTATGTATGTGCTCGGACAGTCAAGCTCCGTTGAAGACGCTGAGTGACGTGTGTCTTCACTTCCAAGATGCTACTAAAATGTTCTAGAAGAACGTTCTTCCTCGAAGATGATCTAGACCTGGGTACCACCAGGTTATATGGTATAAAATTCCTCAACCGGAAGTAACACTTTACTGAATGAATTTTTCTTCCTCGAAAACGGCTCAAGTTTTTTTTTTTAATTTCACTTACTGTTAGTAACAGGAAGTATTGAAATCGTGTCATAATTTCGATATCGAGTTTTCACCGGATATATTCGTTTTGAGGTCCCCTAAGTCGAAAAAAAAGTGGTTTTTAGCAATTGCTCTGTATGTCTGTCTGTTTGTGTAGGACAGCATATCTTTAAAAAAAAAAATTATCACTTTTATTGGCAAGTTCATTTAAAGAAGTTTTGGAAGAGCGGAAGTGTATGGTTTCCTCAAAACAAGTCATGTTGTTAAGTTTAGATTCCCATTGATATAAAATTGAAACAAACACAAACAGTAAAAGTTATAAGTTGCCACTTAAATGCAAGTTTTGAGGGCCTCAGAATACTTAAAAATAATGTGTATGGCGTCTTAGTTTTGTTGCACAATAAGACTCCTCTACTCGTTGCAGTGCCTGGGCCAACACCATGGGCCAATCTAATCGAGGTATATAAGTATAACCTCTACCACCTTGTTTTTATGGCCAGCCCAACTAAACGTAAAGTTGCAATTTTAATTACAATTTGTTAATTAAGCATTTGTCGCTAAGCTGTTCACCTATTTGCAACAATCAGTTTTTCCAAAACATGTATTCTGGGAGCTGACACAGAAACTCCGTATCAGTTCCATTTGCATTTTTAACTCACATTTTCATTTGTATAAAACTAAACTTTTATCTAAACAAAATTTTCCAGCTAGCATATCCGTAATCATCCTCGGCACTTCCCTAGGATGGCCGTCACCAGTTCTGGTCAAACTAAAAGAGACTGGACAACCGATGAATCTGACAGATGAAGAGGTTTCTTGGATGGTGTCGTTGTTATATCTGGGTAACCTGGCCAGTCCATTGCCCGCTGGAATGTTGATGGACAAGTTTGGACGAAAGCATTCGTTACTCTATATGGCAATTGTCCCGCTTACCGCATGGATCATAATATTATTTGCTGTAAATCCGTACATGCTATATTTTGCCAGATTTCTTACTGGTAAGAAACCTTAAATTTTAGAACGTATTATATGTATGTGTGTGAACAAAATGAAAAACCATAGAAAGCTCGGAAACTTGGTATTCCGTTTAGGTTCTCACTAGACCGCATCTGACACAAAAGTTTCGGTCAGAATCCAAAACCTGCATCGCAATTGCAACTTTACTGAACGTATTCTTCAGTTTTATTCGATTTTCTTAAAAAATCACTTCGACGATTTCCTTTAAACTTTGCATACTACCTATACATATGAATGCCAAATTTAAAGAAAATCTGTTCACCGCGAGTGCAATTTTTACAGAATTGGGAATTTTCCCGAAAACGGTAGATAGAAATGTAACACTTTTTTTTGCAAAAATTGATTTTGAAGGGGTATTGTGGGTCTGTTACTTAGGTTAAATTTAAATTTGTACTAGCTTTCTTGGTTTTGACAAAGAGCACTTCACATAAGGCCGCTCAGGTATACAATTAAAATTCCCACCACCATTTTTACAAACGCGTTGCAATTTTAAAGAAAATTTGTTGATTAAATTGTATCAATTAGGGTAAGAGAAAGGCCGTGTGAGTGTTTCACACCAGATTTTTTTCCCAGGAATGTGGAGCGGTGCTGTAAGCACGATAACGCCAATGTATCTGGCAGAAATCTCACAACCAGGGATACGAGGTGCGTTAAGTACCTTCACGCAGTTAATGACAAACGTTGGCGTTGTATTTGAATACGTAATCGGACCAGATGTTAGCTATACAAATTTAGCTATAATTTCCGCTGCTATACCAGTAATATTCATGCTGACATTCTGGTATATGCCAGAAAGTCCATACTGGCAGTTGATGAAAAATCGAAAAGATACTGCAGCGAAAAGTTTAGCCTGGTATCGAGGATTTGCAAATGAGGAAAATGTCAAAGAGGAAATTGAAGCAATGGCGCAGGCTGTTGAGCAGGAAATGAAGAATAGAAAGTCTGTCAGGGTGTTGGTGGAATCAAAGGGAAATCGGAGGGCTTTGCTGATTGTGGAGGTAAGTTTCTAAGAATGTTAACTATTCCTTACTGCTTTAAGTTATCCAAAGCCTCTTTGGGCCCATATAGCTACAGCAAAGACTGAACCTTAGTAGTGCGGAACGGGAAAGGCATGAGAGCATCGGAACACCACTCAGATGTATCCGTCACCTGGTGGGTTAAGGCGCTTCACGAACAAAACCCGGCATCATTTGTTGGTGACTGGATCGATAAAGAGGCGTCTGTAAAGCATGGCTGACTCGTGGAAAGACAAAACCCTGAGACTCATACAAGACCAGGCAGTCCCGACGAGATGAACGGCAGCAGCGTTCTCAGATGCAGGCTTAGCCAAAGGGCGCCAGATTCACCATCTACTTATACAAGCGTGTCAATTTCTTGCGCAGAGTGACTATTTGCAGAGGCATAACAGTAGAGCCAAAATCCTATACCGCGAGCTGTCGCAGAGCCTGGGCCACAAATACGGACCCATTACCGGTCAACGAGAATGAACACAAGTCTCTTATATTGGGACCGAATAGTGCTCACGCACCACACAGTATAGGGGTACCCGCCCAGAGATAGTCTGGTATAATAAGACCAGAGAGATCGGGTAATTCTAATTGATATCACCGTGCCGCGTTGGCCACGCTGACATGCTCCGATCATATTCAGATAAAATGTAGAAATATAGACCCCGCTCGTGGCCGAGATTATTCCCTTGATCCTCTACGGGGTACGGGCCTGGTCCTGCGGATGTTGGGGGAGGGGCTGAAAAGGCTGGGACTATAAGTAAGAGCCTCATGTATGAAATGCAGCACTCCTATAGAGTAGTTAGAGGGGTCCTGCAATATGAATGCACCACATAGCCCTTTCCGCCCAACAATTACATGTGACTCAACCGGATACATTACTTCCCTTGCCCCAAGGCCGCGAGTTAAACACCAGACCTGTTATGCTGAGAAGGAAACAAAATAATAATAAGAAGAAACAATTTATAAATTTCATTACAAAAAGAAATCATAACATCACGCAGTTAATCCATGCCGTATATACTTGTTTTCTTTCTTTCTTTTGTATATAAGACTAACTGTGTCTGTCTTCCTTTATATAAATAAAGTATATTATTATTCTTATTCTTATTATTATTATTACTATCATTATTATTATTATTATATCACGCTGTTCAATTTAGATAAAATAATTACACTAGTTATAAGTAGCATAAACACAAAAAATAATCTATACATAATGACAGATAGCCTTGTATGAGAGTATCAAGGGAGAAGGCAATTTATCAGGAAAAGTGGGAAAGATAACAATTATAAGAAAACTACTTAGAAAATAATTAGAAAAGTTAAAAAATAAATTTACAATTAGTATAAAATAACTGAAAATTTTTTTCTGGACTAATATAAGAATTACAGACCAAGAAAAGAAACCAAAATATAAGATTGAAATCAGCTACAAATCGCTGCCTGCTCTGAACAGACATCTTACAATATTTAATTACTAAATCCCACTTTTTCACTTTCTCTTACTCCTAGTAAGAAAAAGTATTGTTATCGTGTCAAATTTTCTATACCGATTTTTCACCGGAAATATCCGTTTTGATCTTAGCCAAAAGGCCGAGAAGCCGAGACAAATCTAATGAATATAATTTTCCAGTAGTTTTGGTATTCATTGACTTTCAGAAAGCATTTGATAGTGTATACGTCAGCAATTTTGAAGACTCTATGGCAGAACGGAATAGATGGAATATATTTCGACCTATTATATTATATATATTCTAATTCGAAATTGGTAATTCAAGTGGAATCCGAATTTCAAGAGATTAAAATAGAAAGAGGCCTCCGACAAGGTGATATCCCGTCAGCTACATTGTTTAACATGATCCTGGAGAACGTGTTTAATAATTTGGAGTGTGATGGCAAGGGACTGAGAATCAATGGAGAATGGTTGACGAATTTAAGATTCGCCGACGATGTAGTGTTAATAAGTAAAAATGTAATAGAAATGACTAAGGATCTAATTTATGAAGGAGAAAAAGTAGGACTAAAGATCAATTATAATAAAACTAAGATGTTATTCATTTATTGTGAATATGATGGAAGTAAAAATTGAGGTAGAAGAAATTGGTGCTTGCCCAAGTCAAGTCATATATTTGGGTCAGAAAATCACTAAAAATGGATTGGAAGAAGAAATACAAAGGAGAATCGCGTTGTCATGGAGAGCATTTAACAGATATAGAAACACCTTTAGATCCAATATAGATATAAACAGGAAGAAAAAACTAATTAATATGGGTGTTATATATGGGGCAGAATCATGGTATATAATTGCCAAGCTGGTCAACAAAATACGAATAGTAGTAAGAGCAATGACCAGGCTAGCTAATGCTGGGAATATCTAGAAAAGAGAGGAGAACTAAAATGTGGATAAGGTCAATGGCTGGATTGGAGGATATTGCAAAAATTGTTATGGATATAAAATGGAACTGGGCGGGAGACCTCATGAGAACGACAGATGGAAGATGGTCAAAGAAAGTGGTTGAGTGGTATCCGTTAGGCCTAAAGAGGAAAAGAGGAAGACCTCCAGTCAGGTGGGATTTTGAATTTAGAAAAGCATGTGGAGGAGCAGTCTGGCAGCGATGTACATGGGACAGGAAAGAGTGGATAAGAATGAAGGAAGTTTACAAAAAAGTTTACCTGGGTTTAAAGTGAAAATTAAGAAGTGGGGGGTTAACAGCGCGAGCTGTAATTATAAAGATACAACATATTTATGTATTTTATTGCTCTGGATGAGAGAGGAAGATTCGGTTTATTTGCAATAATGTTATCACTATCAGTAATTAATATTTTGAATAACAGATTTATTGTTATTTATTCTGATTACTTTAATTGATTTATTATATATCATTTCTGTTATAATAGAAGTATCATTTTAAAGACAAGAATTTAATAAATTTAATAAATAGGAGAGGAATGGTTTTAAAAATTCGTTTAAAAGGTAATTAATAACGAAGAAGTTTATTTAGCTGATTATATATTTGCAAGCAAGTTTTCTTTTGATTAAAATGATTATAGAAGAAATTGTATAAATGTACTACCTAGAATATACTGAATGTAAGTACTAACTGAACTCTATACCTTAAAAGGTGCCACAGCAATTTTTGCTGAATTGCAGTTTTTTTGTAAAAAGAATTATTTATTAATGAAATTGTAATTAACAGAAATAAATGGCTTATAATAATAATCCGATATGAGGTTCCCTGAAACCGAAAAAAAAGTGGTTTTTAACAATTGGTCCGTGTGTATGTGTGTCCCACACAGTATATTTCAAAAACCTAAAAATCGTAGAATGTACAAACTTAATATTTCGTTAAAATGCTACCAGCAGACACTAAGAATAAGCTTTTCGTAAAAAATCGTTCAACCGGAAGTGCCACTTTACTGGATAGTTTTTTTCACATTTTTTTGCGATTTCCACAGAAAATGGCTCCAACGATTTTCTTTAAACATCACACATCAACTAAACATCCAATGATCTACAACATTTCTCGGGAAAATTATTTCAGGGCACTTTTGGGGGAAGGGCGGGGTTTGGTTTGCCTCTAAAGTGCTATCATAGTTGATTATATAATTCTAACATCTTATACAAAATTAATTAGAAATAAATAGATTGCTAAAATTCCGAGTTTCAGTAAATAAAATTAGTAAAGCGGAAGTGCGCTTTTACTGTACAATTTTTGTGATTTTCTCCATAAAAAAAAACTGACGAATTTCATTAAATTTGGTATACTAACTATAAAATTGCCCGCAAAGGATATCTGTTGCATGCAGTTACTTGGGGAGTAGCGACCCCACGGGTTACCACAGCTCAGTACTCCATGCACTTCGTCAGAACAGTACACAATACACTTAAACTATATGCACTCTACACATTACAGACAAGGGCAAACACAGTACACAAACTGGGTCTCCGTCCCTAGTTAAATGGCGTAAGCCAAGGGAGAAGGAAGGGATTAGCTTAGTGGTAGCGCGCTGGACTAGAAACGCGGAGGCCCGGGTTCGAATGCAGCATGCTGCCCTTAGATTTTTTTTCTTCCTAGAAGCCTCTACAACTCACTGTCCGGTGATGGACAGTATTGTGTCTGTAACTAGAGAACGCTGCTTGGAGGCCGGCAGTGCACTGAGAAGGCTCCGGGGCACAATAGATCTTTCAGGTCGCAGTGCAATAATCCCCTACAACAATCTACAAACTATAAAATTTGTCAATTACAATTTTGTAAACTGCAGTAAGAGAGAATCAGAGATATTTTCCGTGATAGCCGGCTTGTTTTTGTAGTCATCGATCGGTTTCGAGCGTTCGCCCGTCATCAGGATGTTTTTGTCAAAATAGTGTAGTAACGTAGACGCAGAAAGCAAATTTAGTTGATACACTCGATAACGAACATGTGCAGTAAAGTGGACAGTAAAGTAACGGACACACGCAGTAAAGTCCGTTAATATTAACCTATATTACCTTTTTCTCTCGAAGTTAATACTGGAAACTTCCTAGTTAAATGTTAAATGGACGACCTATTTTCTTGGAGGGGAGGGAATTAGAAGCTTGAAACTGAATTTCGAGTGTACTTGAGATTTGATTAGGCTTCCGCGGCCATTTTCATGAAAAACACTTCCGAGTATCCGGGTCCTGAGTCCGCGTCAGTAGTTTGCTAAAAACCGACGTTTCGCCCATGTTGCAATGAGCCTCTTCTTAGGGTCGTTACACCTTGAAAGCCAATAAAGGATGGACCTTGGTAGAGAAGGGGCGTGGCTCCTTCCTCCGCCATAATGACTGCCTTCTTGATGACCATGTTATATTATAGGTAGTGGGCGGGGATCTTATCACCCGCCAGCCAACCATGGGCAAGAAAGAGAAAATTAAGCCCCACCCAACCCGGAAACTCAAGTGTTTTTTTTCTTGATTTTTGTTGTTACAAATTTTTTTTTTTAATGTTTTCAGATGCTGGCAATGTTCCAAAGAATGTCTGGAATCAGCGCCCTGATGGCTTACACTTCCACAACTTTACCAAAACAAGGTGCGGGACAATTGTCACCAAATGATTGTGTAATAGTTATGGGAGGTGTATGGGTAGTTTGTGTATTTATTGCTACCATATTTGTTGATTCAATTGGTAGGAAACCACTGTTAATTTTATCTAGTATTGGCTGTTCAATAGCCATGTTACTGGCTGCCATCTGGTTTCTATTAAATGATAAGACTGATATAGACGTAGCAGATTATTACTGGACACCATTTGCAGCATTTCTAGTATATGGACTGTGTTTTTCTATTGGTCTAGGACCTATCGCCACAACTATGCAAGGTGAATTATTTCCTACAAATATCAAAGGAAAGGCTTCTGGAATTACATCAGTGATTTTAGCATTAACATCATTTATAATGAATAAAATCTATCATACTATTGCATATAATATAGGAATGTATTTTAATTACCTTATATTCAGTATTACAAGTTTAATAACCGCTGTATTTGTAATAATTTATGTAATCGAAACAAAAGGCAAAACATTAGCACAGATACAAGAAACACTCAATAAAAAATAAATAAAGACTTTCTCTATAGATAACCTTAATATGTACACCTATACCCGCCAGGGATATCTGTTGTATGCAGTTACTTGGGAAGTAGCGACCCTACGGCTCAGTACTCCATGCACTTCATCAGAACAGTACCACAGTACACTTAAACTACATACATTCTACCCATTATAGACAAGGACAAACACAGTACACAAACTAGGGTCTCCGTCCCTAGTTAATTGGCGATTCTTAAAAAACGGCTCCAACGGTTTACTTTTTACTTCTATCAATACGCACACACACACCATTAACTAATCACTTCTATTTGGAAACATTTTCCCGGGAAAGTGATTTTTGAGGGGTCTAAGTGGGAGGGAGGAAACAGTATCGTTATGCTTTCCTCTAAAGTACCACTTCACTATAATATATGGTTTTACCACCTACAAAATATTAATATAAAGCATTGATATGAATTCCAAATTTGAAAAAAAAAGTCGGTTCTTAGCGTTACCAGTCCAGTGCGCTCTACCACTGAGCTAAAATCACGGCCCTGCAATTTTCTTCATTTTGAGATTAATGCAGTTTTATTTCCCATGACAAACAGTAAGTGAAATTATTTCTATTCATTTTTGATTTAGTGATATTTAGGTATAACTTGCTATTATGAATATCTCAAAAATGGAAAATTTTTCTTAACAGGGATAAAACTAATTTTACGTTTTTACATTAAGAAATGTGAGTGTCTCACACCAGACTTGGGGGGGGGGGGGAATACAATAAAGAAAAGCATCTCAGAGACTTACCAAGTTGTACAAACATCTTTGGACGATGGTTGTCCTGCCAAGCGGCGAATGTGGCAGCCACAAGGGCCAACACCAGCATCCGCCAGCACATTCTGGCCGCAATGGCTTCCACTGCCCCGCACTCTGCTCACCTTCTACTCCACTACATTATGCACGCACATCCTGCAAAAGAAGCGAACAAAGATAATGTATATTTACCCCAGGAAGTGGCGTTTAGAAAATGTATATGAACGGCACATATAGCTTGGAAAACCAACAAAAATCGCAGAAAGTTTATATTTCGACATTTCATTTGGGGTATCACACTGGGATCCGGACAGGATAAATGTTCAAATTCCTCAATCCGGAATTACGGATTTTTCAATTTTTTCGCAATTTTCTCAAAAAACAGCTCAAACGTAGACATATCAACTATATATACAAAGATCTACAACGTTTATTTGTGAAAACAGAAACATTCATTTAAAGGCTCTTTTGGTGAGGTGGGGTTAGGTTTTCCTCTAAAGTGCTATTTTAGTTTGCCATCTAAATAATATTAATTAGAATTAAATACGTTGTTGAAATTCCGAGCTTGAAGAAAAGTCGGATGACCAAAAAGTGCGTTTTTACTGAAAAGTATTTTTCAGTTTTCTATTCGAACGATTTTCTTTATACTAAGTATGTGTACTACACATATAAAGAGCTACAACTTTCATTTGAAACTTTGTCCGGGTAAAGTCATTTAAGGGGGCTTTTGGGGGTAGGGGTAGGGTTATGTTTCCCCGGTTATGTGCTAACATAGATTATACAATTCTATCATCTAAACAGAAATTAATAGAGTGCCAAAAATTCCGGAGCTTCAAAAAAAAAAATTAGTAAACCGAAAGTGCATTTTTACTGAACAGTTTTTTTTCAGGTTTTTTAATTTTCTCCATAAAAATCGTTAATTATTAGGCCTATTATTTTTTATGAATAATAGGCTTCTAATTGCCACAAACTGGCAATATAGTGGTGGAAAAAAACGGCCTTGTTTTTTTCAAATTAAACGGTCTCTTTTTTATCTTTACTAAAGATACTGGACACTTCCTTTTTCAATCCTTGCAGAGATAAGGGGGATCGTGAGACTGCAGCACTTGTTCTTAATCTTTTGACCATGTAAATATCTGAAACAATTTTATGGTTAATGCCTCCTCCATACATGTTTTGGTGCATAGTATGAGTAAAGTTTAACTCAGAAGTAAAGCAGAAAGTTAATTAATTCCTAATCCGACCTATATTACACTTTCATTATGTGTATGTTTTAACAGAATATATAAAAAACGAAAAGACGCATAAAGTTCATGAACATGATGGTTATTCCATTTAAGTACTATCATAGCATGAACCACAAAGATTTCAGGCAAAATCCCATCAACCGGAAGTGCGACATTATTAAATAGATTTTTTTCCAGTTTTTCGTGATTTTCTAGAATACGGCTTCAACGATTTTTTCTTTATACCTTGTGATTATTTACACACATAAATACCTATCACTTCTATTTGGAAACATTTTCTTGGGAAAATTGATTTGGGTGGGGGGATCTGAGAGGGGCAGTAACGTTTTGGTTTCCTCTAAAGTATAATATATTTCCTTCAGTATAATGAATGGTTTTGCCACCTATGTAATATTAATACACAAAAAGCATTGATAGAATTCCAAATTTGAAGAAAACTGGTTTACTGGAAGGGCGATTTTGCGAATAGGTTTTTCAGATTTTACAGCCTTGCCCTCCCCCCCCCACCTGTATATTATTTATGTTAGGGCATATGAGTAAAATTTGAAATTGACAAAAAAAAATTTTCATTATATACATAACTGAATTAAGAAATCTAAAAGAAGGGCGTGTGAGTGTTTCACACAAGATTTTTTTTTTTTTTTATTCATTTTTGATGGCATTATACATAGAAAGTGGCGCTTCCTTTCTCATTATTGCCAATATGCTTTTAACTCTACAGGGAAATCGTATATACTCAGGGACTGGGTCCGGTAAAAAGTAATTTTAACAGGAAAAATATTCAAATAAAAGTGATGGGTTTTTTTATATCTAAGCAGTTAGTATTCCAAGTTTTAAAAATCGTTACAGGCATTTCTAGAAAATCCCCCCCCAAAAAAACCTACTCAGTAAAGTTACATTTCCGTTAAAACCAATTTTCAACAAATTTGGAATTCTAGCAATATCATAATATTGTATTAAAGTGGTATTTTATGAGGGAGCTTAACGTTACTGCTCCCCTAGAACCCTCAAAAAAAAAATGTAAACTTCGTTGTCGAAATGCAGTGACAGTACCACCTAAAAAGGATTTACTAATTCACACATAAACAGATCATTCGCTTTTTTTCATTCCTCAAGCAATTTTATATTTCGGATAAATTTTCGAAAACTTGCAATATCTCCTCTTACCAATGGAGTAAATGAAAATAAATAAATAAAAGTAAAAGGTGATATTTGTGACTTTGCACCCAATACCTATGTAATACACTGCAAATATACATGCACAGCTGCACAATTATACGTATGCGTTATTGATTGCATATTAATGATTTTATTGAATAATTATGTAAATATCTTATTATTAAAACAATGTATGTTTATTTTGATTTAGTTAAATATCAAAAAGTTCTTTTATGTATGTACGTTTACAGACAGTATTACTTTAGATGCAAAAAAAAAAAATAACCTATAGTATCAAGGTTCTTGCAACCTCCTTTTACTTAAGTTTTATTTTGTTCTATTAGTTTAAATATATTTCATAATACCTACTTAAACTTCACATGAAGTAAGGCTTAAAAAAAAAAAAAAAACACTTGCAAAACATGTAGCAAAAAAAGTAAATAAAACAGTTTTTGTAGAAAATAAAAGAGATACAAACAAGCAAAGTTTAATTTGATAACTCTGTCCATGCATATAACCCCACAAACAAAACAAAAATTGCGTTAAAATAATTTTTAAAAAATACTAAAGAATTAAAAAATTCAAAGGAAAAACCTTTTTTAAAAAAATTTATCATAAATAAAATTTCACACAACTAGCTCTAAGGTCTTGAGCATGCATTTTTTTTCATTCAAGACGGAAGAGGAAATTGGTTTCTATAAAAAAAATCGCCAATAAAAAAAGGAATTATTAAAAAAAAATGCAAAATATATTTATTTTCATTTCAAATTTAAAAAAATAAATGAATAAATGCAAACAATACAATAAA
>JAAEAF010006835.1:0-65920 GCA_011037195.1 Triatoma infestans
ATTGGTAAATATTAAAAATGCATTTAACAAAAAAAAACTACGAAAGTTTCGGTATTCAGTTTTGTTTTTTTTAGTAACTGTTATGATCGTGCACTAGTGTATGGACATAAAATCTAGCCAATCGTCATGATTTAGGAAAATCAATTAGTGAAACTGAGAAATTAGATGATACAGTCTGAATGAAAAGAAAGCATTGATATTCTGATTCGAATAAAAGGTGAGCGACATTTGATTCCCTGACGAATCCAGTTTTAATAATCCAGTTTTTGAGGGATATTATTAACACTATGTCCTCATGCGTTGGTCTAGTGGCTAGTGCACTCGCCTTTCATGTGAACATTCAGGGTTCGATTCCCGAGAGTGATAAGTCGGCGTTGACCCAGCATCGTGATAAAAAGTGGGAAGCTACAGTTAGTAGCGCCCTAGGTAGCGAAGGCCGGAACTAAACGGCGTGGGAACTGCGGCGTGCTTACCACACGCCCCCCATTCAAATCGCCGTCTGGCAAGCCTTGGCCCTTCATGGGCTGTTGCGTCATAGGCTTTATTCACTGTTCAAGAAGGGCTTGGGTTAATTACGGTTGTTTTTGGCTTAGAATAGGATTGCAATTAGCACCTATGAATGAATACATTCCATTGGGTGATAATTCAATCCTGGCTCTAAAAAGATTGAATAATAACCGTGTTTTTACACGATAATTGGTAATCCATTAATTACTAATGACCTTTTTATCTGATTACAATGTTACAATAATGTTGTTTTGTATATTAACTGCTCTAATGAAGAGTTAATAATCATTTCCTTAATTAGTAGTAACATAATTGGTGAACGGATGCTGATATATAGTGAAAGATTGAAACAGTTAACAAACACAAATAGACAAGTTTGTTTGTGTGCTTGTTGCTTAATATATTGCAAATAATACACATAACGTGTAAGTGTGTCAGTGTGTGAAACTACCTCATGTTCCAATTTACTGGACTCGTGTATCTACCAGCTATTGCGAGTAGTTAATTTGAATTTGTCACTTAAATAACAAACAGTTAATTTTGATTGTGTATAAACATCACCATCAATAAAGTGAAGCTTTCCAACACTTTTTCTTTAACAGCTATGTGTGCCGCATGTTGTTGGCCAATCAATGTTGCCGCATTACTTGTAATTCTCACAATACATATGTAAATTTTGTTTTTAAATTGATTTTCATTTTTTATTTATACGAGGTGTGTAAATTAAAATTAAGTAATGAGACTGATTTTCTAGTGTTCGATCTGGCAACACTGGAGACGCGGCGCATGCGTGGTAGGGCAAGTAAACATCTGATACACGTCCAGTGCAAATTTGAAAATGCTAGAGTTGTTGCACTGTCCGTAGTGACTTTTTTGTGAGCAAGGTTTTTTTCAGTGCGTTTTAAAAATGAGTGACATCAATTACGAGCAACGTTGTGCTATTAGGTTTTGCTTCAGACTTGGGCACAGTGCAACGGAAACGTTTGAAAAACTGTGCCAGGCCTATGGAGACAATGTTTTATCGAGAGCACAGGTTTTTAGGTGGTTTAAGTCGTTTGCAGAAGGAAGGGAACAATTGAAGACGAGCCTCGCAGCGGAAGGCCTTCATCTTCAAGAACCGACGAAAATGTTGGCAGAATCCGCGATCTCGTGCGTTCAGATCGTCGTTCTTGAGAGACTTCGAAAAAGAGTCATGCGTGTGAGACCAAACATCAAAAACAAGTGGGTGTTGCATCACGACAATGCTCCGTGTCACACCGCGATTTCTATTAATGAGTATTTGGCCAGTAATAACATTCCTGTGGCTCCTCAGCCTCCTTATTCACCCGACTTGAGTCCATGTGACTTTTTTTTTGTTCCCCAAATTGAAAAATCATCTCAAGGGACGTCATTTTGGAACATTGGAGAATATTCAAACAGCCGTAACCGACCAACTGAAGTCTATTCCAGTATCCGGGTTCCAGCACTGCTATGACGAATGGAAGAATCGTCTTCAGCGTTGTGTGGTTTCCCAAAGTAGTTACTTTGAAGGGGACAATATTGAATTGTAATTTATTTGAATAAAAAAAAGATAAAAAATCAGTCTCATTACTTAATTTACACACCTCGTATATATATATATATATATATTTTTTTTTTTACTTTCTCTTACCGTATCAAATCATCGAAGTTGAATTTGAGGTCCCCCGCGTGGAAATGTAGATAATAATAAAGAAAATGTTTTTAGCCTATATATGAGCATGTGCGGAACAATATGGAAAAATCGCAGCAAGTTGCTTAGGTATATACTGTTTAGTGGTTCCGCCACAACTTTTCCTGATACAAAAGTTGCGGTCAAAATCTATCAACCAGAAGTGCGTCTTTACTGAATGGTATTTTTCACTTTTTTCATGATTTCCTCGAAAGTAGCTTCAATGATTTTTCTTGAAAACCTATCGTTTACTTTACCCTACATATAGGGTAAAGTTAGGAAGAGACGACGCACATTTCATTTAAAATACAGGAGATATATTAAAGAGGTAATGCTTATAAATCATATGTCAACTAATATTATCTACAAAAAAATGTTTTTTTTCAAAATAAAGACATTCTCATTTATTCCAGAAACAAAATACAAGTGCACTACACTTGGCCGTCTCTCTCCTATTTGTGGTAGAATAGATGACGCTTTGTGAAGGAAACATGGTGGTTGATCGACATGAAACTTGGTAAACACTATGGTGACAAGTTCAACTTTAACTACAGCGTGGAAATCTTTTATTTCAATTGCAATTAATATACGTATATATTGCATTATGAAAATTCACGTATTCACCAGATATAGCTGATGCGTATAAATGTTCGTAGAACAAAGAAGAACACACAAAATAACTGGAGAATTTTGCAATATGTGTTCGCTTCTGATCTCTCTCCCTCCAACTTGCATGACGCCATGTGGTGGCAAACAAGACAAGTAAAGCCTGCGTCTTACTCCTTCCCTCGTCATCAATCCTAACTTTACCCTACATGCTATCCCTTTTATTTTCAGAAAAACCTGAATTTTTGGTGGGGGGGGGGAAACCAACTTAATCTTTCCACTAAAATACCATTTCAGTACAATAGTTGCCATATTTGAAATATAATATTAATATTATTAAATTAAGAGCAGTAAGTCAGTTAAGATTATTATCTGGTGACAATGCGGTAAAGATGTTTATTTTAGGTTCTACAATTTCCATAGTTTCGGAAGAAAATTGTCCGATTTGTTTTAAAATTGTTACAAAACCGTTGCACCATCTGTTAATACAATGTCAGGCTAATTTTACAAACCGCAATAAGTTTATAAATAAATATTTAACAAACACAAATATACAGATACAACTTAATAATTTGTTAACAATAGATAGCTATGAAAAACTGAACTCATTGTATTTATGTTTAATAAGTTTTATTGATATTTAATTTCTATTCTCATGGCAAGTAACTATTTAATTTTACATTATTTTGGTTTATATTTAATCTTGTATTTAGTTATAAAAAATTGAATTCAATGAGCTTAAATTTTATTTATATTTAATTAGTACTATTGATAAGTAAATATTTAATTTTATATTATTCTGGTTTAAATTTAATTTTGTTTCTGGTTATAAAAAATTAAATTCATTGAGCTAAAATTTAATAAGTTTTATATATATTCAATTTGTACACACATTGATAAGGAATTATTTAATTTTATATATTTTTGGTTTAAATTTAATTTTATGTCTTGTCCATGTGTTGTTATTATTTGTAATTATTATCTAATGTATTAATCCACACTCAGATTGTACAAGAATTTTCTTAAACAATAAAATAATATCTATCTATCTATCTATCTATCTACAATAGTTAGTTCTATTATCTATATAGTATTTAGTCACAATATAGTCATTGCTACTTAAGATTGCTAGGAAATAGTTTAACCAGAAGTGCAATTTATATGTTGTTTTTTTTTTAGTTTTCTCTGAAACGACTAAATGAATCATATTATGGTAGTGGTCAGAGCAGTCTTTTAAAGAATAGAAAAATTCTTTTATTTTTTGGTTACATTCGTGCTTTTCCTTCAAGAGCTCTGTAAAAATTTATTTGGTAAAATATAGATGTAATAAATAGTAATATAATGAGGAAAAAGTAAAATAAAAACTCTACTCAAATAAAAAGTAAAACAACAAGAATTGATTGTACAGTTCTATAAATATAAGTTATAAAACAAGAAATGATTGTAGTATTCTCACTAGATAAGGACAAAATTAACTGAATTCAATGAAATGATAATATATATATTAACAAAGATAAAGATAGGTAGTACGTTTTGTGTAGAGCAGAGAGGAATTTACGTTGAAAAGATATGACAAGGTTTTGAGAACGTACATATTGAGGTGGAGCGATAGTTTATTAAAAATTTAAAAAAAAAAACTAGTTGAAATGTGGGGAAGGATTAGAAAATGTTTTAAATTGGAAATAACAAATTATTGATGAATATCTGTGTTGAGAGCTGGAAAAATTATATTATTATAGAGGTGAGTGAATATGTAAGGATTCTGGGATAGGTGGTGTTTATTATGGTTGGGGCTAGTGGTTCTTTATTTTACTGTTTCTTTATTATGGTAGTTTTTAACCTCTAACTGTTCCATAAATTGTTTTTTTATGAAGACTACCGTGGTAGGTGTGAGAGGAGAGAATTTGAGATAATTTAGGGAGAGTGAAGATAAGGTAATAGATGTGCTGAACACTGATATAATGAATTAGAAATATAAAACAACTGCAAGGACTTTACACTATTGAATGATATATTAGAATGAAGGTAGAGAGAATAATTAAGAGAGACAGACTGACTGAGCAAAGAAAGTATGTAGAATGATGTTGACTGATTGGTGTTGATAATTGTCGTAAAACTGTTCTTTATTAGGCCTAGCTCGTCTCTCTTTATATGGTATTCTCCGTCCCTAGTTTTGCCTACCTAAGTAGGGAGTAACTAATGATTCTGATCCTTAGTTTTTTCGAATCCGCTTCGAATCTTATTGATTTTAATGTTCCGGATCGCATTACCCTACTCTGATCGTATAACTGTTGATTCCTTTATAACGCAGGATTGATTCCATGGTAATAATCAAACGGAACATAGAATTTGAGATTTATTTATTTTTTTATTAATCATAATTTCCGTTGCAAAGCCAGTTTTACAATTTTGTCATCAATTCATCCTTTTACAACACTGGGAGAAACTATGGCCAGAGAAATTATGGGTAAGTAAAGCCAGTATTTTTATTTTAAAATTTTATTAAGAAAATCTAAAGTTTAAACATTATCGCTTTTGTAATTAAATTGGTTGTTATAAAAGAAAAGTTTAAGCAAATCATAAAATAAGATTAATGAAGAAGATAATATGGCAGTATAGAAGTTAGCCAGATGTTAAAGCAAATAATGTGAATGTCTTTCAAAACATTGTTTTATTGTATGAATGGTTAAAAACCTCATATTTTATTAAAGGGTGGTGGTGGGGGCTCTTTAATCTAATTATAAGTAAACTGAAATAGAATCTATTTGTACTAGTGATATATGTGATATCGATATTGTATTTCATACTATAGTGAGGGGGATGGTAGTTATATCAAGTTTACTGTACCTACTTTTCTTTATTGCTAACAACTATAAATAGACACACTAAAGTTTATTATTTTATTGTATTTGTTTTAACAGAAGTTTGTTAGTTTGTATTATTTATTAGTTTAATAAAAACATTTATTTCTATGATTTATAATAATTTATTATTGGAAGGTAACTTTGTTTTTAGAATAAGATAAACTGTTTCTATCTTTATTTATGTAATTTTATTTGGTATATTTAAAGTTGGCATAGTTATAAAATCATGAAATGAATTAATTTATAAAGCTTTTTTTCTTGTAAAATTTCATTGTTTACACTTAAGTTTAGTAAAAGTAAACCGTAATTAAATCTTTGTCATTCTTATCACTGCAACTTTATTACGAAATAGCATTATTTCTAATACCTCTTCGAAATATGCATATTATCTGTAATGGCATATTTTGAGCCTTTCGTTCGAATACGAAACAAATGCTTCTGATGAAAAGTGCTGATGTATTTTGGATGTGTGTGGTGAACAATGGGTCTTAAAAATCGCAGTAAGCTTAAAATTTGTATACGGCTTAGTCTTTAATTGTCTTTAAACTTCATATATGTACATACTATGTAATCGCCTATCACTTTTATTTAAAAAAAAAAATTCCCGCAAAAATTGATTTAACTTAAAAGTTTTCCTATATAAGTAAACTTCAATTCAATGAATGTATTAACCCAAATATATAATATAAATTAGCTATTGCTAGAATTTAAAATTAAAAAAAAAAAAAATCGAATAACCGGAAGTAATGACAGTAACCGGAAGTAATGACAGTAATGACAGAATAGATTTTTGAGTTCGATTTTTTTTTTGCAATTATCTTAAAAAAATGACTATAATGATTTCTTTTAAACTTGGAACAAACTTAACTGCACAGATATAATATGTAGCGTAAAGCTAGGTGTGATGACGGGGGTAGGAGAGAAGACGCAGGCTTTGCTTCTCTTGTTTGCCACCAGTGGTGGCATGGAAGTTAATCCAGGAGTAGAGATGTGATGGATGCAAGAAATTATATCTATTTTATTTAAAGAAAATTACGATATGAAGAAAATGCAAGCTCGTTGGCAAAAAAGGGTACACGCAGGTAGAAGAGTACAGTTACAGGAAGAGTACACTTACAGGAAGAGTTCATGAACCTTGTTAGGATTGTCTACCCCTTCTTCTCACAGGGGAAGATTTGAACGAACAGTTAGAAAGCATTCCTTCAAGACAGTCTGAAACAGACACCGAAGCAGAACACTTCAGGAATCAGTGTCAGATATAAATTAAAACATAAAAGTTTGTTCCAACTAATTTCAGTAAAGTAATAAGCATATTGCTGTGTTATTTTAGCATTTAAAAATACTTTAAAGAATATATTTAATTTAATCTACCAGTGTTTTCTTAATTATTCTTATTACTTCTCTCGTCTCTAAAAAATTACAAACACAAGCCTTTTACAAAACCGCTCACGCCACAAGTTACCACTTACTCCTGCAACACATCATCACCAATAACATTTCAGAGAGATCAGAATCTAACGTATTGCAAAGATTCTTCAGTTATTTTGTGTGTTCTTCTGTATTCTACGAACATTTATTACGCTTCAGCTATATCTGGTGAATACCTGAATTTTCATAATGCTTAGTAAATTTTTTTTTCTTGTTTATATATTATATTAATTGTAATTGAAATGAAAGATTTCCTGCTGTCGTTAAAGTTGGACTCGTATAATCCTAGTGTTTACCAAGTTTCATGTCGATCAGCCATATTACCTTCACAGAGGAGAGGTCTCCTACCTATGGTGCGGCATCTATCCTACCATAGTAGGAGAGACGGCCAAATGTAGTGTATTTGTATTTTGTTTCTGGAATAAATGAGAATGTCTTTATTTTGAAAAATAACATTTTTTTTTTGTAGATAATAGTAGTTGACATATGTTTTATAAGCATTACCTCTTTAATATATCTCCTATATTTTGATACGGGGCATTACTTTGAAATGTGCGTCATCCCTCCTAGCTTTACCCTATATATAAACCTATCATTTTTATTTGAAACATTTTTCATCATAAAAATTCATTTTCGACCTGTTTTACAGAATTTATAGGTTAAATTTCAAAATATAGGTATGTGGTTGGTTCAATGTTAATGGCACACTTTTCACCTCTCTATCTGCTTGTGTCCCCCCCCCCCACATCAGTTCTATATTTTTATTAGCAATATTTGAAATTTAAAGATAATTTGTCATCTTATATGTAATTGTATTAACAAGAGTGGACGGTCGTGTCAGATTTTTTTTTCTGTTTTGTTAAAAATTATTTAATTAAAATGAAATTGTATTACACTGTATAGTTTTTGAATAATATAAATTCTGCTAATACTACTAATAATATGTATAATGTTGCAATCAATAATGGACACTCTAACATGTATTTTGCTCGTGGCTAGTGCAATATATTGGTACGGTCTTCCACTGGAGTTGAATGGCTTCCAAAGAGGCTATATGTTTGAGAAAGGTAATGATCAAATAGAGAGGCTGACCTGGGTTAAAACTACATAGTCAATGTGGGGAATTGCTTCTAACAAAGCTTGCTTTGATAACTCAATGTTACTGCTTTTAACTCATTGTATTTAAGATAGATAGCTAACTTTTCTTAAGTAAGCTAATTATTGTCCGGAAGAAAATAAACTTTGTTCTTATTCTCGTGCTGGAAGCTGTGCAATGCTGTAAATGCATTCATAAATAAACAAGGAAATTCTCAAATTCCTACTGATTTTATTCAAGCATTCATTTTTCTGAGGTCAAGTAATTAATTTGAAGAATTTAGAAATGGTAGAACAATTGATATGTCACCACTTTAAAAAGAAGTTGATCATCATGACTTCTTCCTTAAAATCAGTTGAAAATATATATATATATATATATATATATAAATGAAATTCCTGTTAACTTATTAAGTACACTGAGATTCACAATATAATTCAGTGAAATGTTAGTTTCGGTCGATTAATTTTAAGAAACCTTCTTGCCACTTACTGATTTGTAAACTAAATTCAATAGCCAATTATAACTTCTTTCATAATATTTCGTTTTTGGATTTACGCTGTAGTAATAACTACGAGGGTCATTCAATAAGTAACGAGACAAATCGCTGTAGTTCAAAAACTATTTAATAAATATAAAAGTTTTGGCTACTTTTCAGTATTTTTTTTTTTTTTTTTTGAGGGTTCTGGACCGCGACCAGTTTTGATCTATTGTACCCCCCTCTGGTGCCTAAGATGAGCTAGCTCATCTATAGCACCCTCTTCAGTTTTAGCTCCCTGAGGAATCTCAGGATCCTGGAAGGTTTTAGGGTGGGTATTTCTTCCTCCTCTGTCTGGTAACAACCCAGACTGCTGATACTTTTCAGTATAGTCCCCAGCAACATTTATACACTTGTCCTATCGTTCTTCTAATTTGTGTGTGCCTCTGGTATAAAATTCTTTGGGTTGATCTCGAAGCTACTTTTACACCTGATTTTTAACTACTTCATTGAATTTAAAATGTTTCCCACGTAGAGCCTCTTTAAGGGGCCCAAACAAATGGAAGTCCAATGGGGCGAGGTCGGGGCTGTAAGGGGAAGTGGAAGGATCTCTCACCCTCCACTCTTTCTTGGTTTCTTTGTGGGCGTCCGTAAGTTGTTTTGGAACTCATCTCGCACAAGTTTTTTTGTACTGCAGCTTATTCTGAATAATGCTATGGACAGTTCCAACACTCGCGTGCACTTCTTCACCTATCAGTTCAAAAGTACTACGTCTGTTGTCTTGAATTAACGCGTTAATGCGAGATTCGAGGGAGGAAGTTGCAACTTCAACCGGTCGTCCACTTAGTTGCTCGTCACAGACACTTTTAAAGTGTTCTACCCAATTTTAAACCTTCGAACGGTTCAAACAATTATTCCCGTACACTTTCAACATTCTTCTTTCATGGATTTCACTACCTTTGATACCCTCTGCAACTAAAAATCTAATCACTGAGCGTTGTTCTTCCGAGGTGCAATGCGCAAGCGGACTCGCCATTGTTAACTGAATACATTTGAGGTTATGCTTACCAAATACTCTCGAACAGCTGATGAGAAACTAAGTACAAGGATGCCAACTTGACGTACTGAAACTGTTGTATTGATTAAACAAACCGTTTCTAAGCTACAGCGATTTGTCTCGTTACTTACTGAATGACCCTTGTAGTTGTATGTAAAGCCTTTATTTGTATCTAAACTTCCAACACTTAATACACTTCTTCCTCTAAGCCACATGAGGAGGGAATTTATTTTAAGCTGCAAATAACAAAACTGCATATTCTGGCTCTTGTATACTAACTATAATTATTTTTATTGTTATTTAATCGACATTCATGTTTTATAGCTATGGCTAAACAACCCCAATCTCCGGAGTAAAATTAATACGTTGTTGTTGATCAATTAAAAGTGTTGTTCTAAATCAGTTTGTTGTTCATATTTTAAATCAATCTTGGTTAAACGTCTTATTAACAAGTCATTAAACCAGTGGCCACCCAAACACATTGGCATCTTTTCTGCATCTGTGCTGTGCACAAATGGGCACAACATATTAGGGCGGTCTTTGCCTTAGCTCCTAAGGGATAACGTTGACAATGTAATCACTCAGGCCAGGATTTGCCAGATAGTAAGACTGCATACAGTTTATGCCGCTGGTGTAAAGTTAGGGAGATCTTTATGGAAGGTTCAGATAAGTTAGGTTTAGTGTTGCATTTTGCCTGAAATCAAATCTGGCCATTCATTGTAAACATACTTGGTTGGAATATAACAGCTACTTTGAGAGCCGGTGAGATAAGAGCCCGCCACACTCTGTGGGGACGTGCCAAGGCGTTAAAGTCTGCCTGGAATGCTACCAATAAGAATACATTTTTTTTTTCCCCTTGTGTGTATATTTTCTTAGCATCCAACGAAGTCGTTCCAGTAACCTATCAAAATTGTGTGGATGCTGCTAGTTGCATAGATTTTTAGATGAATTACGAAAAAAAAAATAGGGAATGAGAATTTTACGCCTCTTCATGGTTCCGCCGCGTAATTCCTTATACATAATAACGTTTACGTCTTTGCTGAAAAGCTCCGCACAGTTGTTTACTTTTCCTTTCTTAATTATTTAAGAATACATGGGGGCCCATTGTATTGATAATAATTATTTAAAATAAAGTTTCATTATTAATAAATGAAAAGAACTAAACATACCAGAGGTGACTGAATGGTGAAAAATCTATGCCACAAAAAAGAAAGAGAAGAAAACTAATATAAGACATTTAAAACATGTTATCTTTCTGTTTATAACTTCAAAGTTACATAATTTGTAAACATGCTTTAATTAATACTTGACAAAGTGGTTTACTAAATAATGGAATAGCCTAATTTCACAGCGTTCCTACCTAATAACCTATTATATTGCCTTTGTTAATTATTTATAAACTTAGTATGGAGGTTTTGTTTTATATATATATATATATGTTTATGTTTACATTAGGAAGTAGAATACTTGGTTAACTTCATTAAACGTTGAATGTTTTGTAACGTTGAAATAGTCTAATTACAAATCTGGGCAAACTGGTTTATATAAATGTGTATTATAGTGAATAATTGTTATAATTAATTTTTATAAAAGAAGAAAAGGTAAATTTATAATTTATAATTGAAGAGGTACACCTGATTATTTGAGGTTATCAATTTCTGTCGAATGTTTGATTGCATGAAAATTATTTCGCCAGTCCTTTTAACTGGACTACCAGTCTTAGTATATGGTTAGTGATGACGTCATTCTTTATTAAATCACAGAAGTCTCAATTTTCAGTTGTTTTTTTTTCCTTTGTCATAATAAGACTTACAGAGTTTGTTCTCTAGTCAAAATAAGATTTACAGTGTTTGTCCATTAGCCAAAATAAGACTGAGAGTGATTGTTCTCTAGATAAAGTTTGTTTGACTGTTCTTTAGACTTTACAAGTTTATTATCCTCAAGTCAAAATAAGACTTATGTTTTTTTTAATCTAATTTAAATCTAGAGCATGCGGCCTCTAGCTACATCACTTAGAACACAGTTGGCTTTATTATGCCTCTCCCCTCCCCGTATATAGCACATATCAACCTTGTCAGGAATTGAGAAAGCCAGGGCTGGAGCGAGAGAAATCTTCGAACCCAGATTCGGCACCAAAATTACAAGCGCCAAATTTTGGGAATCGCTTGCTTAACACTCTTCATGAAGATGAAACAGTGTTTCGGGCCTTCTTTGCCAATCTGTCGGCCTCTTCGTTTCCTTGATTACATTTTGTGCTCCAGCATCCAATCTAGCCGGAGGCTATTTTGGTTCGCCAAGGATTCCAATCTTTTATTATTCCATTCTTTGACAATCTTCAATCTGATGCAGTTCCACACTAAAGCTTTTATTGCGGCCTGACTATCAGAAAAGGTTTGCCATTCTTCTGCCCGTTGTGCCCTTATTGAGATACTGAGCTCAGTTAAAAAAAATGACGAAAATTTGCCTGAGTTTGTTTAATTATCCTTAATACAGTACAGAATGCGGATAGTACGAATTAGATTTTGGGAGACGAGAGTTTTGGAGAAATATTGGCAGGCGAATCCAGGCCAAAAGATTTATCAAAGGGACTAAGCGAGGGGTTTCGGCTTACCACCTGCCTCTGAGTAGGATAAGATTGAGAACTTTAGTAGGTGTGGTGACTAGACACACATCATGGTCCCGTCTAGTCCTATATGTCAGAACTGGAGTTAGGGAAATGATGTACCACTATTTATGTCAGTGTCCCCGTTTCGCTGGTACTATGTTTCGTTTATTTGGAAGGGCCTCACTTTCGCGGGAAAGCCTGGGAGGATTGGAGCTAAAGGATATTGTAGATCGGTAAACTATCTGGGGAGATTGATTAGGGGCTGGATTGAGGGGGGGGGAATAAAAGCCAGATAAGCTTAGGTCCCATGCCGATAGGTATGCATGTCTTAATAATAATAGTGCAGAGGTGATGGAAGTGTACATAACGCTGAAGTGGCAATTTAGGAAGGAAGCCCACTTCCCGGAAAAATGTTTAAAATACAAGTGATAGTCAATTATAGCAATTTAAACAAAAATTATTGAAAAATATTAATTAACCAGTTTCATCAAAGTAATATACAGATGGTTGAATCGTATGTTTTTTATCATCGATTAGCCGATCAGCCCTTGTCATCATCGGTTATTTATGTGTTGCAAATGTACCAAACTTTATTGAATATTGTTGGAGCCGTTCGTGAAAAGTGCGTTATCAGAGAGCAACTATTCTGGGTTTGTTGACTCGTTCGTTCCTCGTTTTCTCCCCCACACTTTTACTAACCAGTATCAAATCTAAGTCGCACTTTTTCCCTTATTTAAATACCTCATCCAAAAATCGGAAGCGGCTTAGATTCGAACTTTGTTATTTTAAGCTTCTAATTCAGCGTACACTCCTTGAAGATCATATTTTTAAAGCCTGTTTTGACTCATCAACTTCTTCAATTAAAGTGACTGTTTCCCAATCAATAAAGCAATTGATGCAAGTTCATTGCTCACAATCCTTTAATAGAATTATATTGCTTCCTTGTTCTTTATTTGGACAGGCATGATATATAACTAGATTCAAGGACTAATTATTTTGAATCCTTGAAGATTTGCTGATAATATCCTTCATCTTAAATTAAACTTTCTATTGTCTGGAAAAATTAAATTAAATTCTATTCATCAGAAATTGCAATAACAAAAAAAAAATATATATATGGTCCAGACCCTTATCTTTTATATTCTATTAATTATACTATATCCTTTTCTGTTTAATTCTTAGTAAACTGAATTGTCCTTGTAAACAATAGTACATTGGATAAGAGTTTCATTAATTTCCTTGTACACATTGACATTCAAATAATATAGATTGGTTGATTGCATCTTTAGTGTTATTGATCTTTTATAATAATGCATTGGTATTTCTCACATGCAGACCTCTTTGTTCTAGGATATATGTAAAGTAATTGTGACATATTATTTTTAACTTATTAACTTATTGACGAAATCATCATATTAGGGAGGTTGTTTTAATGATGTTTTCCGTAAATACGAGTATATATGGCTTTTTTTCTTTACTTTACTTCTACGTATTATTTTTTTTGTATTCCTTTTATTTATTTTATAAACTAAATAATAAAATAAAATTTTTATTTTATTTATTTAATAATATAAATTTTATTTCTATTATTTTATTTATTTTATATATTTTAAAATCGTCTCAAATTTTTGATAACGAGTTTTCACTGGAAATACAAGTTTTTGAGGTCCCCTGAGTCCAAAAAAGTTTTTTTTTAGAAAATGGTCTCTGTGTGAAAACTGGAATAGGTTTATGGGACTTTTCTCGAAGACAGCTGCAGAGATTTTTTTTCAACATAGAATTACTAATTAATATATGTTGGGATCGATGACATTACTTTTCAAATGTATTTGAGTTTGTTCAATGTTGCAGCGCTATCTAATGGAACCACAATCGAAGTTTCATTCACACAATGGATCAGCCATTTATGCTAACCAACTATTATCGCTACCACTTTATTTTATTTTAATGACAAACCAATAAAATTACAAGTTACTAGAAAATTTGCCCACTTTATCATTTTGCATTATCTGTAAAGTATAACGAGATAATCGTGTAAGTGTTTCACACCAGATTTTTTTCGCAATATTTTTTGTTTTTTTCTGTTATTCCAAAATGAGTTTTTATGACTTAAATTTTTTCTGTTTTCTTCCATCCATCCATCCCCCTGGGCACTACAGTCCAAAATGGACCAGAGCCTCATTTACAATTGTAAGCTAATCCGTTCTATTCTTGGCTAACTGCCTCACACCCATCGGGGAGAGCGTCTTTCTCGAGATCGTCTAACCATCTGCCTCTTATCCTAGATCCCTCTGACTTTCCAATAGAGGAGCCTTTTGGGTAGTCTGCCCTCCTCCATTCTTTCCAGTTGCCCAAGCCATCTCAACCGAGCTTGACTTAGATTAGATTAGATTTCAGCTTGGGGTGGGCTATACCCCGGTACCGCAGCCATCAGAGGCTTCTAAGGAGTTTAAGAGCTTTCACCACTAGTTCTTTTAGCGTTACTATCTTCCCAGATCGCAATGTACAAAAGGTTTCGTGTCGCAATTTAAGTATTGCTATGTTTAATAAAAAAACAGGTAATCGGCCGTTTCCTCCCCTCCTGACACAGTCTGCACAAGAGTTCCGAGCTTATTAGCTCCACCTTGTAGACGTGCTTCCTGATCCTACCATGACCCGTGAACCGAGAAATCTAGTTCCTACTTAGGCTAAGGGTCAGTTTGGTTTTCCCTTTACACAGTTTTGGCATCATCCTTTTACTGTGCATAGCCCCTGGGCTCACACCCAGAGCGCCTCATGCTCGCTTTGGAGCCAATCTCTAATAGCTGCACAGACTGCTCCTCTGGTTATTCCCTGGACAGGCTTTGGACCATAAAACCAAGTATTTGCCCCGTTCCTGGCCAGAAGTCTCATTATCCTCAATCCCTGCATGTCAGGCAACCATCTCAGCTGAACCTTATTGTGCCTGGACAGTCGCGGTAATGCCTCTCGCCATTCCTTGACTAGGGGGTAGGTAGTTTTGCAAGCCTCCAGAGCTTTCAGTGCAACCAGACTGACCGAACGTATAACCTTGCTACACTTACCTTGCTACCTTGCCACGCAAGTTCTCCTCGGAACTTGATGGTAAAGACTTCATGGTAAGGCCTTGGTGGTAAAACTTCAGCTGGCCTTACACTGGCTACAATATTTGATTGATTGTACAAGTCGTACGATTCTTTCTTTAATACCACTGTCCGTTTTCTATTTTCGGACTGAACATTCTTCTGAAAACTTTACTTACCCATCCACACCCGTAGAACATTTTCACTTGTTTCATTCTCCATTTTCTGTTTTCTTGTCTTCTATTAATCAGATACACTTGAAATTTATCTCAATTTATTTGCTATTAAAAAAAAAAATAGCGGAAGAACTAAACACATCTCGGAAATCCCAATATTTTAGTTGGGAGCTAATTTTCCGTAAAATGAAAATTGAAAAGCTGGTTAAGTTAGACGTTATTATGATTGAAATAATCGGTGGTTTTTGAAGATAATTTCAAATGAAATTTAATGTGGTAATGCATCACTATAGAAATAGTGCATTTACTTTTAATTTTTTTTTTTTTTTAAATGTTTATTGTTTCCTTTCTCACCTTTCTAAATGTATTTCAGATTTTTTTTTTGTTTTTAAATGGTTTTCTAGTTTTTCAATTTCAATATGTAAATTTTGTTAGATTTAATTTGTGTGTTACAACTTTTGTGTTATCTTTTAGGATTAAAGAGGACTTTTAGAGAGGTTTCAGCTTAGGAAAATGCGATGTAACTTTTTTTTTCTCCTTTTTTGTTTTTATCAAATGAAAAGAGGCTTACTATAAAAAAAAAAAAAAAAAATCCTTCGGTTAGATTAAATCATTGATGGAAGTGAAATACACTTAAACTGTTAAGTTTGAAACTTAATGCGTAGCAGTAGTGTTAGTTACTGTTTATATAGGCCGGACCCTGCTATGCTATATGTCTGAACGTTTTCATCGACGAAGTAAAAAATATGGGGTCCTGAAATGCCTCATTGAATATTTAAATAAATAATATTGATTTACTTTCTTCGTTATAGAATTTTACTCGGTCTCATTTAACCAAACCTATAAATCTCCTTAAAATACTTAATTCTGCCAAATTCATAATTAATTCAGACATTCCGTAATTAATGTTGGGGTGTTTCTTTTCAATTTTAATGAAGTAAAAATAAACGAAACCCAATGCTAAAACAATCCAAAATAACGCAATGCTAATAGATCGAACAAAATGCATTGAGCAAACTTCAAAAAAAAGTAAAAAAAATTGTGAAACAGCTTCCTGAATATTGGATATAATTTAAAACAAAACAAACGAAATATATAATAAAAAGTTATTTATCTGATTTTTATCTAAACCTACCTTATGATATGTCTACTAGAAAGAGTGTTTCTATGGTAAAGCCAGAGATCTACGGACGAAAATCTATTATGGTTCCTTTGTTTTTACATTGGAGTAGTATGGGAAGTGTGTAAGTGTGAATGAGTGTGTATTGTGGTGAGCTGACAGTTTGCCAGTGTTTGCACATCAGCTTTTGTGTGAGTGGTATGCAGGGGGTGTTAATGTAAGTGTTGTCGTGTTGATAGATGCGGGATACCTGTAGAGATGTCCAAGATTCTTGAAGTACATTTTTCCTTAGGATTTTTTGTTGGATGAATTGGATTCAAAACATCAAATTTTTAGATATATTCTTTTAATGGTTATTTATTTATTATTATTTGTCTGAGGGAAGGGACCAAATCCTACGCTCTTCATTCTGAAACTGTCTATGTAACACCGGAGATACCCGCATGCAGTTACTTAGGGTGTAGCGACCCCACTGGTTACCACAGCTCAGTCAGTACACCTTGCACTTCATCAGAACAGTACACAATATACTTAACTACATACACTCCACACTTTACAGATAAGGACAAACACAGTACACAAACCAGGTCCTCCATTGTCCCTAGTTAATCGTGGCGTAAGCCAAGGGAGAAGGAAGGGATTAGCTCAGTGGTAGCACGCTGGACTAGCAACGCGGAGGTCCCGGGTTCGAATCCAGCATGCTGCCCTTAGATTTTCTTTACTAGGAGCCTCTACAACTTACTGTACGGTGATGAGCAGTGTTGTCTGTAGCTAGAGAACACTGTTTGGAGGCCGGCAGTGCACTGAAAGGGCTCCGGGTGGCAGAATAGATCTTTCAAGTCGTGGTGCCATAATCGCCTACAGTAATCTAGAACACCAGAGATAATTATCAGATATCACATCAGACGGACCCAGTCTTAATCAGTCTTGTTGTTGTGGTTGGTTCCGCAGAGCTGGAAAGTGTCAGAGATATTTTCCGTGATAGCGTGCTTCTTTTTGTTGTCACCGACGGTTTCAGGGTTCGCCCGAGTGTAGAGAAACTGCTTGGAGGCCGGCAGTACACTGACAAGGTTCCGGGTGGCAGAATAGATCTTTCAGGTCGCAGTGCGATAATCCCCTACAGTAATCTACAACACCGGAGATAATTATCAGATATCACATCAACGGACCCAATCTTAATCTATCTTGTTGTTGTGATTGGTTCTGCAGAGCTGGAAAGCGTCAGAGACATTTTCCATGATAGCCTGTTTCTTTTTGGGGTCATTGACAGGTTTCGGGCGTTCCTCCCGAGTGTATCAACTAAATTTGCTCTGTGTAAGTCTATGTTATCACACTGTTTGACAAAAAGCATCCTGATGATGGACGAACGCCCGAAACCGGTTGATGACCACAAAAAAACAGGCTATCACGGAAAATATCTCTGATTAATCAAGCTTCCTTAGAAGGTAACCTGATACTATAAGAAGAGTCTTCAGCATTCTATTATAATCTTTTAGAGGGTAGTGCACTGCGACTTGAAAGATCTATTTGGCTTTCTGGAGCCTTCTCAGTGCCGCACTCCGACAACAATGCCACAGACAATAAAATCTCATCGGACAATAGCTACAGACAATAGTGCCCATCAACGGGAAGTGAGCTGTAGAGTAGGTTCCTAGGAAGTGAAAATCTAAGGTTCAGTACTGCTTGCTTCGTAACCGGGACTTCCGCGTAGGAGTCCAGTGCTCTACTGACCACTGTGCTAATCCCTTCCCAATTTCTTTTCCAATCTAGTGGCCTAAAAAGTATTTATTTTCTTATTAAATGTAAAACTTTCGTGGCTAACTCAATTATGAAAATCTGACACGAACCTGCCTGAGATGTTTTAAACATTATTTTTCAGTAGTAAGAGAAAGTAATTAAATTAGTGGGGTGGTAACTTTCTTCCGAATAACCCACTTCTCTTTTACATTATTTATATTTTCTTACAAACATTCGAGTGGTCAAAATTAATCTTAAACGTTTTGTTAGTGGATTTGAGTCTCCACTTATGTGGATAATGTTCACATTCGAATTTGTTTCCTTTAACTTTATATATATATAAACATGCATATACATATATATGCATAAATACATATTTCATATATTTATGCTTAACACTTTTTTTTTATATATATTAATTTCATAAAATATATATATTTATCTATATATATTTGGCTAATATATATATATATATTCAATAATAATATTCATATATTTGTGCTAACACTTTTTTTTAACATATATATATTCATGAATATATATTTCATATATTTATGGCTTAACACTTTTTTCGAACATTTTGCTATGAAAAATTTGCTTTCAAGGAGGGTCTTATCATTACGCTTTCTCCAAAGTTCATTTCAAAGTATTGCATGGTTCTACGACCTTTTTTTAATTTTATTTTAATCGAGCTGTATAATTAATCGAGTTATAAAAATTTCAAGTTTTTATTAAATTGAATACATTATATTTGGTAATGTAGTGTAAGAAGAGTGTATTGTTTTTTTTTTCTTTCTTCTTATTTTAATTATATTTAAATAAATTGGTTTTGTTTTCAGGTACGTTGGACAAACATTTAACATTTTAGAGAAGAGTGGTGAGTTAGTTATTCTATTTAATAATAAATTGAATTAAATTGGTTATGTCAAAATGATCTAATTTTCATAAACTCATGTAGAAAATTATATAAAGAGTACTGTTGTCTCTATTTGACAATCAATTGGTTAATTTTGTATTATAATGGGAGAGTAAGATGGAGAGAATTTATGTCTGGTTGTTGAAATGAGAAGACTTTGTTAACATTGGTTAACTAGTATATTAATAAAGGGACACAGCCTGCCTGGACTTTAAAGTAGAGAATGGTTAAGGTAGAGTGGAATGTCACGTAGTGATTCGTAAGATTGAACTCTAGTGAACTGTATATTTCTGGACTGTCCATTGTTGTATTTATCTGGTTTCTCCCACTCCAGTCCGAGAGAGTGGTTGGGTTCGTTTCTCTTCTCTCTACTCTCATTGGTTGCTGTTACAGTATCGTCAGAATAATATGATTTCATAGTAGTTTTTTTTAACCAGATTAAATCATTAAGGATTTTTTTCTTTAAACCTTCATATCTGCTACTAGACGGGTCTCATTCTATAACAAAAAGTGTTAGCTTTCCCAATCGTCTGCTAGAATTTTAAAAATTCTGGAAATAATTTAATAAAAATCATTAAACGAATTTTGTGCCGTCCCCAAGTTAACATAACTATCCGAATATGTCCTATTTACGTAATTTCATGTGGGTTAAATCACAAGGTATATCTAAATAATGTAAATTCTTTGTCATTAACAATTAAATTTTAGGCTTCGAATTTGAAATCAGAGTTATCTCTCCCAACAAATTGGACGTTATTTGATGATACTAGAGTGAAAATTATGGAGAAAGTATAATGTGGTGGTGATGGATGCAAGAAATTGTATCTATTTTAATTGAAGAAAATAATGAGAAAAATGCTAGCTCGTTGGCAAAAAAGGGTAACCCAGGTAGAAGAGTACAGTTACAGGAAGAGTTCATGAACCTTGTTAGCATTGTCTACCCCTACTTTTCACAGGGGAAGGTTTGAACGAACAATTAGAAGGCATTCTTTCAGGACAGTTAGTTTTAGACATTCAACCAGAACACTTGAGGAATGTATGCCAGTAATACAGTTTAGCATTTAATCTAGATAAATAATTGATTTATACATAATCGCTGTGATATTATAAAAGTAAATTCACTTAGAGAATAATATATTTATTTCAAAACAGTGGCGATCTTGTACTTATTTCTTTCTTAAACATACATACTCACAAGCCACACAAAACCACTCAAACCACTACAAGCTACCACTACACATACAACACATCACACCAGTAACATTTCAGGGCCCTTTTTTTGGGTGCATATAATACAGACTTGCCTTCTCTGAAACTACCAGTATCCTTCATTACGTTTAGACACAAACACACAAATCCACCGAAAAGACTAATCTCTGAAAACCTTTTTTTTGTATTGAGAATCATCGCACGAAACATTTATTTCTGTAGAAAACACAATTTCCTAAATTAAACAGTAACGCAATACTTTCTTTTTACTGCAGGAAGGCAAAGTTGGATTTAATTCTTTTTAACACTCGAATAAACTATCAATCTAAACAATGGTGTATTTTCTGTTGAGAATGAATTCGTCATCCAAAATGGGCGTTAAAAAAACTATTGTACGGACAAGATCCCCCACTTTACTAGAATGTATTACTGTGCAATCTGTAATTTTTTGTTCTCTCTTTTTATTCATTTACAACGCGCTAGTGCGCACAAGCAAATTTGATGACACTGGATGCAGGTAATAATAATAATAACGAGAAACAAATAAATTAAATAGTAACAAACAAAAAAAAAATCACTAACGAGTGGAGATGCTACCCAGTGGTAGCACTACAAATCACTCACTGTCATTTGTAGAAAGAATATCTCGAGCCAACTGTCGTTTTAGACGACGAGAGGGATTGTCCGGGAGGGTTAGCGAGAAGAGATTTCTGACTAAAGGGTTTACGTGGTAGGACAGGTTTTTATGGTTTTTTTTTATAAGAAGAGGAAGTAACATCGGTCACGAATGGGATATTAAGTTCATTGTGGATTGTAAGGTTCGAGACAAAGTAGGGAGCGTTAACAATGGCGTGCAGAATTTTTGATATTGAAGGGATTGGATTCGTTGAATATTAGAACGCTTTGCGGAGTCTCAAAGTTCATATTCCGTATGTCTTGATTGGTTTTAAGATTGTGTTGTATATTAGTCGTTTGTTTAGTAAAGTCAGTTTAGATCTGTTGTCAAGTAGTCTTTTAAGCAGTCTAAAGCGGTTGTTCAATTCTTGACGTTTCAGTCTTGTGTGAGGATTCCATATCATGCGTTTCTCTCTATACAGCCCAGGGTAGCGGACAACATTAACGTGAGGAAGAGGAATTCCATTGTAGTATATTGGGGCACAGGTAATTTTCGTTAGAGGATAGGTGATCGTTTCACATTTTTGATCGCTTAACTTTATTCACCAGTTCTTAAAACATGTTTCCAGGGAAGAAAGATGCTATTGAAGGTTTCTTGTTGATGTTACAGGATCTTTGTGAATTGAAAGAATTGCAGTATCATCTGCATAGGTACAATCTGTAATTAAAAATACTTATATGCTGTAGATTTATAGCTGTTTTATATTATTTAGTTATTATAAGATGGTTTGGTAATGAATCTAAGTTACAGCCTCAAATTATTTTTATTTTTCTAGAATGAAATTACATTTTTTCTATTATATCCCGACGTTTCAACACTGCACGAGTCATTTTCAAGGGAAAAATCTTCTTTTTTTTTTTGGACTTTTACACTCTTCTATTATAGCAAGTTATCATATATGTTCAAAATTTGAAACCAGTTGTTAAGGTACGTCCTGATGAAACTTTTTTTTTGTTGGTTGATAATGTAACTATGTATTTACTAGTCCTGATTATTTTTTTTAAAAAACTAATTGTTTTTGTTATATTGATTAAAAGAAATAAACCTTATAGCTGATGGTTTTTGAGTACACGTGCTGATTGTAAAATATGTGTTGGGATCACGTGGTGCCAATCTTCACGTGGTGCCAATCTTAAAATTTAGTATATATTTGTGTATATTATAGATATAAATTTTTTACTGTTAGCTTTGGCTGTATTATTGAGTTCCACCTTACACCCCTGTGTGAGATGGTGGTTAACGCTGGAGTTAAATGTGCAGTCAAATGTGGAAAATAATCAAGACTAGGTAACACATAGTTACTTAATCAACCAACAAAAAAAAAATTCATCAAGACGTACCTTAACAACTTGTTTTCAAATTTTGAACATATATGACAACTCGCTATATAATGGATGTGTTAGGTGGAGAGAATTCAGGTCTGGTTGATGATATAAGAAGAAGACTTGGTTAACAATGGTTAACTAATATATTAATAAATAGACACAGACTGCCTGGACTTTACAATAGAGGCTGAGTGGTAGTTTATGGTAGTTTACAATAGTGGCTGAGTGGTATGAGAATGTTAAATGGTAGAGTTTATGGTAGAGTCGCTATATTTATACAGCTTCTCCCACTCCAGTCCGAGAGAGTGGTTGAGCTTCTCTTTGCTCTCTTTGGTTGCTGAGCTTCTCTTTGGTTGCTGTTACATGCTATAATAGAGGAGTGTAAAAATAAAAAAAGAAAAGAACATTTTTCCCTTGAAAATGACACATGCAGTGTTGAAACGTCGGGATATAATAGAAAAAATGTAATTTCATTCTAGAAAAAAAAAAATAATTTGAGGCTGTAACTAAGGTGTATTACCAAACCATCTTACATAATTAAAATAAAAAAAATATGATGAGAAATACGATTATTTTCTCATCATATTTTCATCTCATCTCTTACTCTAATTAATACGATTTAATCAAGAAATTCCCTTTAAAATTGCAACATTATCATGTTTAATTGAGCTGGCCATAAAAATGATTGTGGGGATTTTAATTGTATACCTGAGCGGTATTATGTGGAGCGCTCCATGTCAAAATCAAGGAAGTTTGTGCAAATTTAAATTTAAACCAACTAAACAGACCTCCAACAGTACCCCACTAAAATAATTTTTTTTGCAAAAAAATGTATGAAATAAAAGTGATACATTTCTAGCTATGACGCAAGCATTCCAAGTTCAAGGAAAATCTATGCAACCATTTTCGAGAATATTAAAACAAAAAACAAAAAAAAAAACCTCAAAAACCCATTCTATAAATTGCAATTTCGGTTAACCGATTTTCTTCATATTTGGCGGAATTATATCCAATGCTTCTAATGTGTATTATTATTCAGGTAAAACCTTGTATTACACTGAAATGGTGATTTAGAGGAAAGCATTACGCTACTGTACCCCACCCCCACCAACCAAAAGTAGGTAGGTATATCTGTGATATAGATAGTATACGAAGTTTAAAGAAAATCGTTGAAAAACCCTTCTATACGGAGAGAAAAAAGAAAAAAAAAAAAAAACCTGAGGTGAAAAAACTCACACACTTTCCTTACTCCAGTTCTCAAAATTATAATTGACAAATTTTATAGTTTGTGTACCAAATTTAATTAAATTCGTCTAAAACTGAAATAAAACTGTCCAGTAAAAGCGCACTTCCGGTTTACTAATTTTCTTGAAACTTGGAATTTCGGCTATCTATTTTTATTTCTAATTAATTTTGTTTGGATGATAGAATTGTATAATCAACTATGAGAGCACTTTGGAGAAAAACATAACCCCACCCCTCTCCCAAAAGTGCCTTTAAATG
This sequence comes from Triatoma infestans, assembly GCA_011037195.1. NCBI lineage: Eukaryota > Metazoa > Arthropoda > Insecta > Hemiptera > Reduviidae > Triatoma > Triatoma infestans. The sequence goes on from JAAEAF010006835.1 coordinate 24,074, forward strand.
AATTTTCCCAGAGAAATATTTTAAATAAAAGTTGTAGAGCTTTGTATGCGTAGTTTCAAGAAAATCGTCGGAGCCATGTTTGAGAAACTCGGGAAAAAGTGAAAAAAAAAGTCATTCAGTAAAGTGGTAAAACAAACGCACTTCCGGTCATCAGATTTTTTTCAAACTCGGAATTTCTACAACACATCTAATTCTAATTAACATTATTTAGATGACAGAATTGTCTAATAAACTGAAATAGAACTTTAGAGGAAACAGTAACCCCACCCTTCCTCTAAAAGTACCCTTGAATGCATTTTTCTGGAGAAATGTTTCAAATAAACGTAGCCCTTTGTATGTGTAGTTGATATACCAAGTTTGAAGAAAATCGTTGGAGCCATTTTTGTGAAAAACGCAAAAAAGTAAAAAAAACTACAAGGAAAGTGGTACTTCCGGTTGAGGAATTTTGACAGATGATCCACTGTCAGATCCAATGGTGATACCTAAACGGAATATCATGTTTCAACTTTCTCGGTTTTTCGTTTTTTGAGCTATGTGTTCACATAACACCCACAAACACACCCACACACACACACCACACAACACACACACAACATCATTTGCTAAAGGGACCTCAAAACGGATATTTCCTGTGAAAACTCGATATTGAAAATGTGACATGATAAAAAGCATTTAGTAAGGTTGCACTTGTAGTTTGCAGGATTTTGCCCAAAATCTTGATGTCTGATGCGGAATATCATGTTTGAGCTTCTTTCTTTACTGACTTTTCGTTTTTGACACACACACACACACACATGAATATATATGCCCAGATCTGTGAATATATCTACGCACAAAATATGGAAGAGAGACTTACGTAACAAAACTTGAAGAGGAGTTCGGGGTAACATTCTATGCACGTTACGTGGACGATTCCTTGCTCATACTGGCATATATATTTTGCTTTTTGCTAAAAACAATTTTTTTTTTTTGTACTCACAGGACCTCATAACTTGTATTTCCGGTGAAAACTCAATTTCGAAAATCTGGCACGATCGAAATATTTCTCCTACAAGGAGTACTTACTTCTTAGCAAAAAACACGCGGTTTTGGTGTTGGCGTCGCATTGAAACACGATCCGCTAGACAGCTCTTGGAAGATATCCAACGCTTGGCTTGTCTGGCGGTGACTGGTGCGTTTCGGACTACACCGACCGCATCTATGGGGACTTTGTTACGAATTCCACCTCCTTTGTGGAGGTGAAATACCAGGCAATGAAAGCCTGTCATAGAATTAAACAGGCAGGTTTTTGGCAGGGTAAGCGATATGGTCATTCTACCATTTATCGCGAGATGCTTTTGAAGGTTTCTGTTACAGGTTTTCCTTCTGATAGAATGTTGAAGACTTCTGTCTTTGGTCTTTTCTACAGGGTTAGGTTGCCTTCTAGGGAAGATTGGTTAATCCTGGGTCCATCTGGGGTGATTCCTGAGAATTATCTCCGATGCTACACGGACGGTTCTAGGATGGATGGTAGGTCTGGGGCTTCCGTCTATTTTGAGACGGGAGACCATTTGGGCGTGCCTCTTGGTGAGTGGGCCACCGTTTTCTAGGCTGAGGCTTATGCAATTCTTTGTAGTATTTTGGATGAGAGGGTGCTAATTTAAATAACTTTAATTTAAAAGGTGTTTGTATCTGCTCGGACAGCCAGGCTGCGTTGAAGGCGCTTAGCTCATGTGTCTTCACTTCCAGATTGGTGTTGGAATGTTCTAAAAGACTGGAAGATCTTTTTTTCAAGGATGTGCTTCTGGTCTGGGTTCCAGGTCATATGGGAATCTTTGGGAATGAGGAGGTGGATAGGTTTGCCAAATTAGGCGCCTCTCTCCCTGAGCCTGAAATTGGTCCCGAGCCTGCTGTTAGTGTGTTTTCATTCTCATTCTTATGGAAGAGTGCAGTGGGCTGTCGGCAGTCTAAGATGCTCATTGGGTGTCCGGACGGAGCTTTGAGTAGCGGGATCCGATGTCTTTCACGGACCTCTCTCAGGCATTTGCTTGGCTTCCTCAGTGGGCATTGTGGTTTAAGCAGACATCTCTATACAATGGGACTCATGCTTGACCCCTTTTGTTGTAGAGTTTGTGAGACGGATTGAGGTAACATCCATGCATCTAATGACGGATTGTTTGGGCTGTGAGGAGATTAGGTTTAGGACTTTGGCCGGAATAGGATATCGGTAGAGGATCTTAAGCTATGATGTCCTTTTAAGGTTTTGGTCCGATTTGTTCGGTCTCTGGTGAAACTTAGATGGGTAAAACCCTGGGCCTGGACATTTGTTCCAGACCTAGTAGTTGTTATTCTTTAGGGGTAGCTATGTGGGCCCAGGGAGGCTTTGGATAGCGTAGGGTTTTGCCCTCCCCTTCCTTGAATAATAATGATCTTCCTTAGTAAAAATATTGACAAATGAGGGGCTCCATTCTATTCAATTTATGCCAATTACTAATTGTGTATGCGAATAGGATAAGCGAAGCATATACTTACGTTAAAGAGGCATAAAAACCAATAAGAAGAACCAATCAAAAATAAACAATTATTTTTAATTGTGCCAATTATTAAAAGTTCTAACAAAGAGATGTAGTTTATTATAATAAAATTTAATTTTAAAATTATAAATTTTAATATTATAAGGATTACATTTTTTATTTATAATAAAATGAAAAAAATGGGATAAAGAAAAGTACTAAACACAAATACCGTTACACAAATCCGTTACGGTTGTTGTTGAAATTGTTCTGCAAGACGTTCATAACTGTTGTTCACTTTGTTACCTTGTGGTTAAGAAATATTTTCACAACTACCTATAGTTTTTGATGGAAAATTATATTTTTTCATTCATGGGAATATAATATCATAGAATTTTGTATGTAATGCTTTGTTATTTTAGACATGTGAGGTAATTAAAAATAAAATTCACTACTATACCCATAATTATTATTATTATTATTATTTTTACTTTCTCTTACTCCTAGTAAGAGGAAGTATTGAGTATCGTGTCAAATTTTCGATATCGAGTTTTCACCGAAATTCCGTTTTGAGTGTCCCCTGAGTCCAAAAAGTGGTTTTTAGCAAATGGTCTGTGTGTCCGTGTGTGTGTGTGTGTGTGTATGTATGTATGTATGTGAACAGCATAGCTCAAAAACGAAAAACCGTAGAAAGTTAAAACTTGATATTCCATTTAGGCATCACCGTGGGATCTGACACTACGTTATCTGTCAAAATTCCTCAACCGGAAGTACCACTTTACTAGTTAGATTTTTTACTTTTTTGCGATTTTCTCAAAAATGGCTCCGACGATTTTCTTTAAACTCGAAACATCAACCACACATACAAAGAGCTACAACTTTTATTTGAAACATTTCTCCGGGAAAATGCTCTGAAGGGCACTTTTGGGGAGGGGTGGGGTTTGGTTTTCATCTAAAGTGCTATTTCAGTTTATTTCACAATTCTGTCATCTAAATAATGTTAATTAGAATTAAATATGTTGTTGAAATTCCGAGTTTGAAAAAAATCGGATAACCGGAAGTGCGTTTACTTTACCACTTTACTAAATGATTTATTCACTTTTTCAAAATTTTCTCAAAAATGGCTCCGACGATTTTTATGAAACTTCATATATAAACTAAACATGCAAGGATCTACAACTTTTATCTAAAACATTTCTCTGGGAAAATTCTTTTAAGGGCACTTTTAGGGGAGGGGTAGGGTTAGATTTTCATCTAAAGTGCTATCCTAGTTGATTATACAATTCTATCATCCAAACATAATTAGTTAGAAATAAATGGATGGCTGAAATTCCAAGTTTCAAGAAAATTAGTAAACCGGAAGTGCGCTTTTACTGAACAGTTTTTTCAGTTTTCGACGAATTTCATTAAATTTGGTACACAAACTATAAAATTTGTCAATTATCATTTTGAGAACTGGAGTAAGAGAAAGTTGTGTGAGTGTTTCACACCAGATTTTTTTTTGTTTAGCAACATATTTATCATTTTCTCTTGTTCATTTCTTTATTTTATTTTATGATTTTTCCAATTTTTCTTTATAAGAGTTTGTATTTCGCTTCGACCAGATGTTTCTCTAAGGAGAACTTTTCATTCATTGCCATTTTTCAGCTCGACAAAATAGGTAATATGAACGACAGTAAAAGAAAATTATACAACGACAAATTTAATATTTTAGCGGACAATAATGCTTGGAAATCTATTTTTGCTATTTTTATTTATTTTTGTACAATTCAACGGTTCCGGCGAAACACTCGCCATTTTCAAGAGCATAGTTTAATAACTACATATTTTTCCTTTAATTACATTATAGAGTGCAACAAATGTGATTAACACCAAATTAATTTTAAGTTATAATTACGATAAACATTATAATTGCTACATAAATACAAATAATTGAATGAAGTATTGTATAATTTTTTACATGTTTTTACTTTCTCTTACTCCTAGTAAGAGGAAGTATTGTAATCGTGTGAAATTTTTGATATATCGAGTTTTCACCGGAAATATCCGTTTTGAGGTCCACTGAATCCAAAAAAGTGGTTTGTAGCAAATGGTCTGTGTGTGTGTGTGTATGTGAACAGCATAGCTCAAAAACGAAAAACCAAGAAAGTTGAAACTTGATATTCCGTCTAGGTATCACCATGGCATCTGACAGTAGATCATCATCTGTCAAAATTCCTCAACCGGAAGTACCACTTTAGTTATTGTTTTCTTTACTTTTTTGCGATTTTCTCAAAAATGGCTCCAACGATTTTCTTCAAACTTCTTATATCAACTACACATAGAAAGAGCTACAACTTTTATTTGAAACATGCCTCTGGGAAAATTCATTTAAGGGCAGTTATGGGGGAGTGGTGGTGTTAGGTTTTCATCTAAAGTGCTATTCCAGTTTATTAAACAATTCTATCATCTAAATAATGTTAATTAGAATTAATTATGTTGTTGAAATTCCGAGTTTGATAAAAATCGGATGACCGGAAGTGCGTTTACTTTACCACTTTACTAAATGATTTTTTCACTTTTTCACGATTTTCTCAAAAGGCTACGACGATTTTCTTTAAACTAAGTATGTGAACTACTCATACAAAGAGCAACCAACTTTTATTTAAGGAAAATTCATTTATGAGCACTTTTAGGGGAGGGGTGGGGTTATGATTTTTCTCTCAAGTGCCATCATAGTTGATTATACAATTCTATCATCCAAACAAAATTAATTAGAAATAAATGGATGGCCAAAATTCAGAGTTGCAAAGAAATTAGTTAACCGGAAGTGCGTTTTTAATGAACGGTTTTCTCAGTTTTCGTCGTATTTGAATTAATTTGGTACACAAACTATAAAATTTGTCAATTACAATTTTGATAACTGGAGTAAGAGAGTTGTGTGTGTGTTTCACACTAGATTTTTAAATATTATATATAAAAAAAAAAAACAGGTATGAAACACTCACACTACACCTGATCTCAAAATTATAATTGGCAAATGTTATAGTTTGTGTACCAAATTTAACGAAATCCGTCGAAAACTAAAAAACCTATTCAGTAAAAGGGCACTTCCGGTTTATTATATCTCTTAAAACTCGGAATTTTGACCATCTATTTATTTCTAGTTAATTTTGTTTGGATGATAGAATTATATATAATCAACTACGATAGCACTTTAGAGGAAGCTAGTAACCCCACCCCTCTCCTAAAAGTGCCCTTAAATGAATTTTCCCAGAGAAATGTTTTAAATAAAAGATGTAGACCTTTGTATGTTTAGTTTATATACAAAGTTTCAAGAAAATCGTCGGAGTCATTGTTGAGGAAATCGCGAAAAAAATCATTTAGTAAAGTGTTACAACAAACGCATTTCCAATTTTCCGATTTTTTTCAAACTCGAAATTTCAAACCACATATTTAATTCTAATTAACATTATTTAGATGACGGAATTGTTTTATAAGCTGAAATAACAGTTTAGATGAAAACCTAAACCCACCCCTCCCCCAGAAGTGCCCTTAAATGAATTTTCCGGGAGAAATGTTTCAAATAAAAGTTGTAGCTCTTTGTATGTGTAGTTGATATGTCAAGTTTAGAGAAAATCGTCGCAGCCATTTTTAAGAAAATCGCAAAAACGTAAAAAAAACAAACTAGTAAAGTGGTGCTTCCGGTTGAGGAATTTTGGTAGATAACGCACCATCAGATCTCATGGTGATTCCTAAACGTAATATCAAGTTTCAACTCTCTATGGTTTTCGTTTTTGAGCTATGCTGTTCACATACATACATACATACATACACAACACACACACCACACACACACACACACACACACACACACACCACATACACACACACACACACACCACTTGATAAAAACAATTTTTTTGGATTCAGGGGGCCCCGGAAACGTTATTTCCGGTGAAAACTCATATCGAAAATTTGAAAACACGATTACAATATTTCTTCTTACTAGGAGTAAGAGAAAGTAAAAAAGCATCTAATTGCTAGTTACAGCTAGTTGATCCCTGTAAATTCATAATAATTGTATATAAATAATAGAATATTGCCTGGTCCGTTTTCACCAGTTATTTTGTTTGGCAATTAATAGTTAACATTTTTAGAGTAAATTGGACTTTATACGTTATAGTTGTGGTATTAAAAAAATCAAAAATGTTTACTAGTTTGTGTATATTTATTATCAATTTATTTACTTTTATTCAGTTCGAATTACATTTTCTCTACTTTAGCTTTGCTCTAACTTGTTCCCTTGATTGAGAAAATTAAAATTAATAATTCGAATTTCAAAATGCTTCTTAATTGCCGAGTGGCATGTGGCATGTGCACTTACTGATTGCGGCCACTACATCAGATATGTAGCCATTACTATTGGTGTTCCCTACGAAACTCTGCGAGATGCAGTGCAACGTTACCAAGAGCCACTGAACTGCTGGACGACCGTTTTTGGACACTGACAGTTTACGAAATCGTCCTCTGACAGCTGTTGAAGTAGTTCATCGCCTCAAAGTGTTTGAGATGTTCAAATTTCTGAGAGCTCAGCTCGAAGGATATTGGATGAGCAAGGTTTAATGGCTTTTCACCCCACAATAGGGCCATAACAAACCAGGGAGCACTGAATTTTTCGCCTTGAGTTTGCTCGGCAATACATCAATTGTCTATTGGACAGTGGGCAAGTGCATTGTTGGTCTGACGTGTCCTGATTTGCCTTAAGGGGCTCCAGATGGCCGTGAACGAGCCGTCACACTCATTCTAATACACACCATATTTTAGAGTACTCTAGAGTTTTGCATTGACATCATTCTCCTAAACTTAGTAATCCTCCTTTCACTATTTTTCATCTATGATCTTTTTGTTTAAAGAATTATGCCTACGAAGCCTTCAACTTTCCTTCTATATAATTAAAATTTCCCTTTCTTCCAATCATAATCTTTACCCATTTTAATTCTGAAAACTAATTTCCATTTTCATCCATTAAATTTCTTTTAATCATTCATATCAGTGAATATTTTGCCGCAAGCAATCACTTGGTTAGCCGCTTATCCGTTAAAAATGGATGTCACGCAGTATGAATACCCATTCTCTCTTGTCTTTGGGATATTCTTTTTAACTCACATTTATAAATATTTTGAAACAGAGTTGGTGAAATGGCCATTTGGCAAAGGTGAGTCCCTAGAGAATTGCGGGAGTTTAATTTTATTTTTATGCCTGAAATATCACTTTAACACTTTATCTCCTGTTCGTCTCCAAAGTAATTACGCTCCCGCTAGTTGAATATGTAACTTATTCCAACTAATTTTTTTTTTTCCAGATATGTCTAAACTAATTCTGGTGAATTTCCAAAATCTGTAATCAAGAGTGTTCTTCCGTTCCAAAAATCTTACACTCTTTCTCACATTTTTAAAAGAATTGATTTTCGGTGCTTCTGCGGAATAAATGGCATTAAATTTCAATTAATGACAATAATTATCACTACAATATATTATCACTTCTACCACATATCTTAGTTCCGTACTTGTCCCTTTACCATCTATACTTAAGTTAGGAGCAATCTGTAAAATTTGAAAGTAAAAGAAATATATAAGTCATTGAAAGTCATTTATAATATATAATGTGCAACCATGAAAACGTTTTTCGGAAAAGACTGTTAAAAGAAAAAGTGTTATCACATCTTCGCGCAAGCAGTATATTTCAGAAACGAAAAAATCGCTAATTATATACTTATTATTACGTTTAGGCCAATAGGTGGGATCAGGCTTGGCGGCTAGATCAAAATTAGTTCAACGAAAGCACCATTATTATATTGGACTTTTTTAGTTTTTGTAATTTTCTCAAAAACGTTTGACTATTTTTGTTAGAACTTAATGTATTTACTATAAATTTAATGATCTCCATCGAAAGTTGAGTCATACACTGCTTTTTCCTTAGCTTTTTTATTTTCCTCTATGTATTTTGGGCATTTCGCATCCATTGCAAGGTGATTCCCATGGCAGTTGCACTCTATTTTCTCCATATTTTGCGTGGTACAGCCCCGTGCATTTACTGCACCTTGTCTACCCTCTACACTGGATGCTTGAATGTCCATGTCGGAGACAATTTATACATGGTCTCTCCTATGAGGAACATAAGGCTCTACTCTGAACCTCGCCCCTTACAAAGTGATATGCCTCGGAAGTTTCTGACTATCGAAAGTCAAGAAACAAGTTTCAAGAGATCTTTTATATACTCTTTCTATACCTTTATCACCGAAATTTCACTTCGAAGGTGGTGCAGATACTTGCATCCCTCTAATGACGCCCTTCGAATAGATACGATATTCTGGGACATAAGCTCTCATGTTTCGCTTTTCCAAACCCCTGTGGTTAATTAAATAGAAAGCCGCTTCAGGTGTTTCTGTTATAATTTTCATTCGGTTTTTCCCCACAGCTCTGATATCCACTATATAGCTGCTGTCCTCTTTATATATCCATGTACCGAATGTGACTCGATGGATATTGCCCAGATTTCCGTCCTGACCTTCTACATGTAGAATGAAGGGACCTATGTCCGTAGGCTTATAGAAACCAGTCAAGTTCACACCACCTGTTTCCATAGATACTTCATTGCTAATTTTATTATTATCACTGTTATTAATAGTATCCTGAATATTCGCTATTCTATCCTTGCTTTTCACCATTTTCGCCGCGCGCATATTCAGACCCATATTCTCACGAGTCAGCGATCGCTTGGGGCCTTTCCCGGATTTATCATTATTATTATTAAGTTTAACCTCAATACTAGTGTTACTGTCCTTAATATAATCTTCCGAATACTTATCTTTTATGTCAGCCGATGGTCCTCTATCATGAGGTAGGCCTCCATTGCGCTCTTCCATCACTACTTCTGATGTGTTGTGTTGTTCTGTTTTTTTTTTTTTTCTTTATTTTCCCCCAATAATCTAAAATTTTATTTTCTATCCGTTCTTTAACCCCCTACCAGCACAATTTTACCAAAATTATTTATTAATTACTACTTCTCTAAACCCCATAAAGTTACAATTTTTTGGGAGCCCTCTATATTATACTATTTTAACTTGTTACCCTAGAAACGCGAATCTTCCTCTCACTATTATATAATACTTCTTTCGAAATAACTTATTACAATGAGCTCTGAAGGAATTCTCTTTTAATTTATGATTTTAATCTATTGTTTGCCTGCATTCTATTACATTGCGGAATGCTACTGGACTTGAATCAATTCCAAGTTTAAGGAATGTTTGTCAATTGAAAGTTGTGAATTGCAGTTAAAGAAAGTTCTGAATTACAGTTGAAGAAAGTCTATAAATGTATTACACCTTTCATCTTGTTTATTGATATCCATATCCAAATAAACCTGAAACTAAATTACCCCGTAACATCTTGATTTCTGCGTAATGTTTTTTTCAATTCTTTTTCAATAAAATAAATAAATAAAAAAAATTTTTTTTTTTCCTTTCTCTAGCCATGATTGTTACAAAACCTTACCAAATATTCTATATTGTATTATAAATATATTATCAGTTTTTTTCGCATTAATTTTATAATCTATTTTATCTAGTGAGAAAATAATTAAATAAAATTATCTTATTCCGTTCAAGTGGTCGTGTGTAATGTTCGTAATTAAGTTATCACTGGTTATAATTCTCTGAATATGGAAAAACTTGTGAACAAATTGCCTCAAAAATGAAAAAAAATCGCCGGTAACTCGAATTTGATATTCTGTTTTGATACCACTACCGCATTCTGAAAAGGTTGTGGACAAATCCGGATTGATTATATCAATGAATTCAATTGCCACTATACCTAATTGTTATAATGAATATTCTATCGAAAAAACTAAAGTTTATATTAATATACTTGTAATAATATGAGATATGCCATCTTCTTAAGTTGTTCTTATTTAGCACAACCATTGTTCAATACATAAGATCAGATTCCTACATCCTATCTAACAAAACAAATCAGATAGATGTAAAAATGGAGTGGCTAACATTAAATTCCTACGACTTTTACATACCCTCCTTTTCTAGGTTGCTCCAATCACTCTATAATAAATTGGATGTAAATTCTTATGCTTATTTAATTAGTAAAATTGATATTTAATCGACATTAAAAAAAAAAGCCTTCTTGCCTCTTGTGGCGTTAATATTGAACGTAACCACCCTATTCTTCTGACTTCTTCTTCCTACAGCACGAATATAATGGGCCATTTCACGAAACAATTATTGAATGTATCTCTTAATTTATTTGATGGAATTCATGATTATTATTATTATTATTATTGTTAATAATAATAATTATGGATGTCTCCTCCAGCAGTCCACCGAGCTGACTACAATATCTAAGGATATCTTTAATTTCCAACTTCCCCAAGCATTCTCTTCCAAAAATGCTAGTGAATCGCGGAAGAAATGCTAGTACTAGTGAAACGGGGACACTGATTTAGTTAGTAAGTACACCGTTTCCTTGACTCCATCGTCCACAATTCTGGCACAGAGGACTAGACGTCCTACCAATTTTATGTAATTGACTGGCTACCCAAGAGTTCCAGTCAGTAAACTCACCATGACTCTCAATTGTATCCTAGTTAAGAAGAGAACATACTTCAAGTCCCTCTGCCATATACCTTTTATAAATCTCTTAGCCTGGAGACAATCTTCCATGTCTCTCCAGTGATTCTCTTCCATATTCTTCCATGGTTTAACTTCCCTGTTTCAAAATTGCTTGGTGACGGTTACTGCTGGCTCAGGATCACAAAATGGTAGTCAGGATCCCACTTTAGCTAACTTGTCCGCCCTCTAATTGCTCTTTATACATTTTAATTTGTACTTGCATGTCCAGGTACCCAGAACAGCAATAGTCTGCTTCTCTGAGTGATTATTATTAAAACACGGGCACTACAGTCTGAAATTGGTCTGGGCCTCGTTAATACTGTTCAGCTATTCTGCTCTGTTCTTAGCCTGCATCTTCTTTCACTAATCTTCATGAAATCATCCCGGAGGTCATCCAATTTCGCAAAACTGGATCCTCTTGGTTTCCAAAGCGAAGTATCTTGGAAAATCGCCACCGCAATTTAAATGTCTCTGCCCTGATTCACATTTGCCACTCTATTTACGTACTCGATTTATTATATTCATGTCTTATTCAAATAAACATTATAGTTTTCAAAATCTAATGAATTGTTTTTTAATTAGTATTATGTAAATTTCTCCAGAGAAAATAAAAGTTTTTAATGTGGAACTTTAGTTCGGCGTACAAAAATGAAAAATAAAAGGAATAAAGAGCATTGCTGGATCGGTATAAGTATAGAATAGAAAGGGGCAAAGGTTGATCCCATGGGATAACAAATTGGGTATCCCAACTAGTGATATATTTCTCTTCCCTAGAGTTGTATATCATCCAATTTTTGTTTCTTGTTCATTTTTTCCCTTACTCTCTCTCTCTCGTTTTGCGTCCACACCTCTTTGGTGACGCCGTCCCACTTTATGTGACTGTCAAATATTACACCAATAAATTTATTTAAAAATAGCGTGAAAAAAAAAAGAAAGGAAATTTAATTTGGTTAACAAAAGGATATGTACGCATTTATTTATTTAATAAAGTATTTTTATTTGGCTAAAAAGAAAAACTAATAAATAAAATTTTACGTTTCTTTCTATGTCTTCTTTATTGTTATTGGATTCAGTTTTATTTGGTAATAGCGATGACATTTAAAATTATTTAGTTTATTTTTTTATTTATTTTTTTATCTTACACCTCATTGGCTGCCTGGTTTAGTTTATTTTATTCGTCTTTTTCTACTTTTATTCCTTTCCTAATTTATTTATCATGTACATTTATTTCTTAATGAGTTTATAAATCATATTATACAGTTCATTTTATACATATTATTGAGTTCATTTTATACATATTATTTGTTTGTTATATATGGACATTTACACCAAGCATGCATGGATGATTCACAAATGAATTCACATTAATCTTTAATTTCAATTTAAAATTTAATAGTGTAGCTAAGGAAAGTGCCGGAGGCAGGTCAAATTACTAAGTTCCATTTAAAGAAGGTATAAGAGTTATTGTCATTTCCCAAGTCCATTGACCATCTTCTCTTCTTACACTTACTTTCTCTGTAAGAGGAAGCATTGTGATCTTGGACATACTATATGACAAACTTAAAAACGAATGGGGTGATTGCATGGTTTAGGGGATCAATGCGATGTATAAGGCGAGCCTAGCCAATCCTTATTTCTTGTTTACGGTTGGATCCAGATCGATCCATAGAGTGGGTTTTGCCGTATGGGACCCCCAGACTGGCAGCTCTAAGAAATAAAGGCTTTCAAATATTGTTTCAGTAGGCAGACAAGATAGGCCAGAAGAGGGACAATGACTCTAAAAGTGCACTTCAGAAGATAAAATGCCCAGGTGATGTAATAGACCCGATATTCGAAATAGCGAATAGATTGGAGAATGCTGCAGGAAGAGTTACATTTAGTATGGATCAAAGGGCATGCCAGGATCAAAGGAAATGAAATATGTCGAAATTTCCAGCAAAAGATGCTGGAAGAAGATGAAGTGTCAAATATTCGAAATTGAGTTTTCACCGAATTTCTTGTTTTAGTATCCCTATGTACGTAGGAAATGGTTTTAACAACCATTTACCAGAACTATGGATCTGTATTTGAATGAGAGTGCGTTGTACATGTACGAAATATCACATAATGCATATCTACTTAGAATTATTTATAAGGATGAATGTATTTGTAAGGATGAATGTGCTTACTAGCATGGACTCTGTAAATATTACAGAATCAGTATTAAGAAAACAATGTATTTATAACTGTGATATATAGATTAAATAGCTCAGTAAAGTTTTGTGAGAAACAACAACTATTCCACCCAAATATAATTTAGCAAAAATACAAGAGTAAAGTAGCGTTATTTTGAAAAAATAAGATACTATCTATTCTATTAGTTTTGGATTAGAGCTCATTTGTTTGAATAATATAAGAGTTGTTTTAAATCGTAAAGTGTCTATTTAATATAGTTCAGGTGCAAAGGACCATTTAATGTTGTGCACCTTCAAAATACAATAAAAAATATCTACATAGATAATTGTTTAATTCACTTTAATTTGAATTATTTCCAGGAAATTTGTTTTTTTGGGGTATTGAGGGTATTGAGGGAGCAATAACAGTTGAGCTTTTTTCTAAAGTTTTCTACTATGTATACAATATTGAGATACATTGCTAGAATTCTAAACTTAAAGAAAATTGATTAATTGGAAGGGTAATTTTGTAGAATTGGTTTTTAATTTTTTTGTTGTTGTTGAAATTTCTTCGATTTCCATTAAGCTTGGAATACCTCCCAGTACAGGTACAAACCTATAACTTTTAATCTGCTTCGGAAAAACTGATTTCTGTGGTACCTGTCATTTAGGTTAAAATTAAACTGCCGCTAGAGGGTTTATTAATTGAGATTGAGGGGGCACCCATACTTAGGTAAACTTGGCAATCCTCTTTTTTTTATGGTAAGCCCACGTAAACATTACATTTTTAAAGATAATTAATGCATTATGTTAATTATAATTAGAAAAAGTAGTGTATCTTATACCAGATTTTTTGTTTCTATTATAGTGGTATGAAAAGGAGAGAAGTTGGGTTAGTTAGATGAATAAACTAGAGATAAAGCTGGAACACTTATAATAGAAAAGTAGTACAAACTACCTGGACTTTACACTAAAATATATAAAATGGTAGTGAGAGGTAAAGAGAAAGGTTGGTGACTGCTGTATGAACTCTGCAGCAAGACTGTAGGAAGACTCCCTCCTATAGCTGGCACAGCTGTATTTAAACAGTTTCTCCAGTGATCCTGTCTCGCTCTCTGCTGTGGATCCCTCTCTTCGGACCTTATTACAGAGAAGGAGAGAAGTTTAGTTAGTTAGATAAGTAAACTAGAAATAAAGCTGAACACTGTATAATGAGAAAAGTAGCACAAACTGCCTGGACTTTACACCAAAATATATAAAATGGGTTGAGAGGTAAAGAGACAGGTTGATGACGCGTTGTGACTGCTGTACAAACTCTGCTGCAATACTGTCGATAGACTGTCCCTTATGGCTGACACCGCTGTATTTAAACAGTTTCTCCCAAACTAGTCTGCCCTAAATAGTGAGTGAGACTGTCTCTCTCTCTCTCTCTGCTTTGGATCCCTCTCTTCGGATCCTATTACGCTATTATAGTAAAAGTCTGTTTATTTCATTTAGTGTTAAAAGTTTTCATTTTTGAATAAAGAAGGTTATTTTCGGTTGATAAAATATTAATTTGGATGTTGTGCTAACGGGAAGATCGAAGGCAGCTTTGGCGGGTGCATTTCAGGAATTCGAAACAGCATCGAAAAATTTAGGCATGGTAATTAATGAAGGAAAAACGAAGCTTATGGTCTCAGTACCAGACGGAGCACATACCTGAAGTGGAGACCGTGTGCGCAACTTATAATTTCGGAAAGGTTGGCTGCTTCAAATATTTAGGGACGTAGTCTTGACCGAGAAAAATGAGTGCAGCGTTGAAATTAAATGCAGACTAACGGCTGCAAATAGGTGTTTCTGGGCTCTTCAGAAAGTGTTAAGGTTTCGTGCGCTCTCTAGGTAAGCGAAACTGGTAATATATAAAGGCCATTTTAAGACCTATTGCTACGTACGCCAGCGAGACGTAGGTGATGACAAAACAGGACACTAGAATTTTAAACGCTTGGGAAAGAAAGATCCTACGGAAGATTTTTGGTCCTATAAGGGAAGGAGAGTGGTATGAATAAGAAAAAAGCTGGGAATTGATGGAACTGTACCAGGATCAGGATGGATAAAAAGAGGACGAATTAATAGTTGGGACATTTGGAAAGAATGTAAAATGCAAGAATTCCCAAGAAAATGTGGACTGATCACCCTGGAGGGGCTAGAAGAAGAGGAAGACCAAGACTTCGTTGGTTGGATGAAGTGGAGTCCGATTTGAAAAGCGTCGGAATAAGAAGGTGGAGAAGGAGTGCGGAGGTGAGAGAGGAATGGTAGCGAGTGGTTGAGGAGGTCAAGGTCCGCACAGAGTCAAGAAAGAAGAAGAAGAAGAAAATCTCAATTTGATTGGATAAAGGTTTAATTGATCAGCCAAATATTATTACATACTATTAAAAAGATATTGTATGTATAGCAAAAACTCTTGAGCTTAAAGAAATTATGAATTAGAGTTCCAATTGAAATGTTATTGTGTGATGATGTTGTATTTGTAGTAGGTAGCTCGAGCGTTTTCCTGAAAGGGCTTGTATGTTTGTTTGAGATAGAAGTATAAGAATAATTAAGAAATCTCCACTTAATTGTTAACAATTAATATATTCTGTTAAAATAATAACTACATCTTATTTGATATTATAAACTTATTAATTTATTGTGAAACTGGCACTGATACTAAGAGAGCGATTCCTGAAGTGTTCTGGCTTTGGAAGCAAAATACAGACTTCGTTGTTTGAAAGCAGAAGTGAGACTGTGCTAAGGAATGCTCTCTAACAAAGCAGTTGGCCAAGTCTGTTCTTTGAAATTCTCTCTCTAGCGGGGGAATTTTCTTTTTCAAAAGATTTACCCTAACGGGATTTTTCTTTGCAATGATATACAAATTTACAGTATCTACTCTAAAATATATTCTTTTTGAAGGTAAATTCACAGTTTAATGTATTAACAAAATTAGATTAAATTATTTTTAAAAACTATTATTTTTCGATTTCGTCCTTCCACTACACAGTGAATAATTAAACTTTATACGCATTTTATACCAGACTTAAATATTTATATAAATATAATATATCTTTATTTTGATTTTATATTATAATTATACATTCCCTTTATTTAAATGTAAATACAATATATGGCCAATATATTTTAAAATACAAAAAAGCTACTCTTTAACATTTCATATTTATGTAAGCATATTATATTACGTAATATTCACAAGTGGGCCGTGCAATCAGAGTGTCCTCTGTTCCTCATGAATATTAATTATTTGCATTAAATACTATATTATTTATTCAGTAAATAAATGGAAATTAATTCTAAATATTTCCAAGTAATGAAAATTAAAACTGCATTGAATATAAAACATTTTTATCTGACTGTTGACTTTATCTCTCTCTCTCTCTCTGTGTGTGTGTGTGTGTGTGTGTGTGTGTGTGTGTGTGTGTGTGTGTAACATGATTTTTTCAATATTTAATATATTTTAACTTTTATCATGCTTCCAGCATTATTAAATAGTTTTTTTTTTTAACGAGTTTTTACTGTTTTCTATCCAGTATAGCATGATTTTGCCATTTCATTGATTCATCTTTCTCCCCGGTAATAGTTTAATGCCCCAATGAGTTACCTTAAAAAATAATTCCAACGTGTTAATTAAACGTGGAGAAATAAGAATATTATGGAACAACGTTATGTGGGATTATTTACAACAGAGTGTAGTTATGTGGCCAATCTTTTTCTGTTAATCCTGTTTTGTGGTCACTTATTAAATGAGTTTTTTTAAATCGGGGAAATACATGTTTTTTGAGATATCGTAGTAGGAAAAATATGATTTTTTTGATGCCTGGCGGTTTCCACGCTTCCATCCATCGAGTCTACTTAGCCCATGTAATGTTATGGTTGAGCTGATGTGTATTTGTGGTAAGTAGCACGAGCGGTTTCGTATTAAGGCTTGTAAGTATGTTTGGGGAAAATATAGAAGTATAAGAATAATTAAGTACACACTGGTAGATTAAATTAAATATATTCTCTAAGAGAAATTATGTTACTTTGAATATCACAATAGCTTATAATAATTTCTTATAACGTAATACTGGTATAGCTCTGATGTTTCCACCTTGATTTCTAGCACAAGTCTGTCCTTTGAAATTCTCTCTCTAGCGGGGGAATTTTCTTTTACAGAAGATTTACTCTAACGGGATTTTGTGCCTTTGTTTTTCTATTTGCAATGACCCCAATTTACAGTATCTGACTCTAAAATACACTCTTTTTGAAGGTAAATTCACAGTTTAATATATTAACAAAATTAGATTAAATTATTTTTAAAACCTATTATTTTTCGATTTCGTCCTTCCACTACACCCAATAGTCTTCATTTCCAAGGCGCCCACTATATGTCCGTTCTGTTTAATTACTCCTTGGCTATAACGGTCCATGAAAGGTCAGAGCACCAGTCAACGCCACAGCTCTTTACCCAACCCAGTCTTTAACCAATAGTCTCCATCTCCGCCTTCCAAGGACGGCCAAGTCATTTGAGTCTCGTTGGTCTTTTTCCTCCTGGATGTCCATACACTGCTAACTTTGGGCCTGTTTCTCTTTCATTCGATGCACCTGCTCCAACCATTAAATCTGCTGGCGTTAACTAGCCGGCTAGTATATCAGATACGCCGAACAGTTTTTTTCATTTCTCGGTTAATTTTTACCGTAAGCCATCCTACATACTGACCTCTCTAAAAATCCTTTTCAGGATCTTTCTCTCCCGCTTCTGGTCAATATCCATATTTCAGAACCATATGTCACTAGGGTCGCAGAAAGTCATATACATATTTGAATTTTACAGCTCTGATATATTTCTTCTCTTTAATATTGGCTGGAATGCTTAAAAAATCTATTTCCAGCACTGCTAATGCCTAATCTAAATGTACATATTTATATATTTGCTTGCTTTGCTATGTTAGAAGAAAAAGTTTTCTATTACATTTTAAAACAAAACAAAAAAAAATCTGGTGTGAAACACTCATACAACTTTCTCTTATCCCAGAGTTCTTAAAATTATAATTGACAAATTTTATAGTTTGTGTATCAAATTTAATGAAATTCGTCGAACACTGAAAAAAAAAACTGTCCACTAAAAGCGCACTTCCGGTTTACTAATTTCCTTGAAACTCGAAATTTTTGCCATCTATTTATTTCTAATTAATTTTCTTTGGGTTGATAGAATTGTATAATCAACTATGATAGCACTTTAGAGAAAAACCTAGAACCCCACCCTTCCTCCAAAAGTGTCCTTAAATGAATTTTCCAGGAGAAATGTTTTAAATAAAAGATGTAGATCTTTGGATGCTTAGTTTTTATAAGAAGTTTCAAGAAAATCGTCGGAGCCATTGTTGAGGAAATCGCGAAAAAGTGAAAAAATCATCTACTTAAATGTTAAAACAAACTCACTTCTGGTTGTCCGATTTTTCAAACTCCGAATTTCAACAACATATTTAATTCTAATTAACATTATTTGATAGAATTGTTTAACAAACTGAAATAGCACTTTAGATGAAAACTTACCCTACCCTTCCGCCATGTCTGCCCTTAAATGAATTTTCTCAGAGAAACTTTACAAATAAAAGTTACCCATTTTTGAGAAAAACGAAGAAAGTAAAAAAAAAAAAAAACAACTAGAAAAAGTGGTACTTCCGGTTGAGGAATTTTGACAGATGGCCCAAATGCTTTGGTGATACCTAAACGGAATATCAAGTTTCAACTTTCTACGGTTTTTCATTTTTGAGCTATGCTGTTCACATACATACACACAGGCGCACAAACATATATAATTTTTTAAAAACTACTTTTTTTGACTCAGTAGACCTCAAAACGGATATTTCCAGTGAAGTATAACTCCATATCGAAAATTTGACACGATTACAATACTTCCTCTTACTAGGAGTAAGAGAAAGTAAGAATTACAGTTTCATATGTAAATTTAAATTCTTTTTTTTAACGGCCTCCTACAAATTTTCTCCTGGTGAAATCATTTAAGGAGGGGGCTTTTGAGGGAGGGGTGGGGTTATGTTTTTTTTCTAAAGTACTATTCATAGTTGATTTTACAATTCTATCAGCCAAACAAAATTAATTAGAAATAAATAGATGCCGAATTTTTCCGTGTTTCAAGAAAATTTAGTAAACCGGAAGGGGGCTTTTACTGAAACATTTTTTTTTTTTTTCAGTTTTCGATGAATTTCATCAAATTTGGTATACATACTATAAAATTTATCAATTACAGTTTTGAAAACTTGTTGTGTGAGTGTTTCACACCAGTTTTTTTTTTTTTTATTGTTTTTGTAAAATTTCCCAAATATACAATGTATTGCTAATTAATTTTATAAAAATGAAATGAAATTTGATACATTCTATGACAGAAATAGGAGAAAATAAAAGAGATGCGTTAATTTAATTTTTCAATTATTTAAAATTTAATTTATTTAAAGGGATGTTTACAAGAAATTTTGGCGAAATTGAGATATAGGACAGAAGGATGGTGGATAAAAAAGACCCCTAGTTAAGAGAAGAGATTTGCGGAAGTGACTATATATAGATATAATGGTTGTGTTAGGTGGAGAGAATTTAGGTCTGGTTGATGAAATGAGATTGACTTTATTAACATTGGCTAACTAATATATTAATTAAGAGACACAGACTGCGTGGACTTTACAATAGAGAAATGTTTAAGGTATTGGGGTAAATGGGTAATGACACGTAGGTGATTGGCTGTATTGAACTGTCTTGAACTAAACTGTGTTTCCATGGACTGTCCGTCGCTATATTTATAGAGTTTCTCCCACTCCAATCCGAGAGAGTTCTTTGAGTTTGTTTCTCTTCTCTTAATGTATTTGGTTACTGTTACATAGAACAGGACATCCTAACCACTTATTATATCCAGTTATAATAAATAATAACGAGTATGTTATAGAATTAGGGAACAGCTTTGTGGGGGTTATATTTAATTGGGAAAATTATTCAATAATGCCAACTTCAAATATTTCATCGCGTAATAAAACTTTTCCCATTGGTTTAAACATTTTGAATTATTGAAAAACAAATTTCTACTTTATAATATTGCTTAAAAGTAAAATTTCATTTATTTACACATCTCTATAAATGTAAAATGTAATATTTCGTGTAAATAGAAAAAAAAAAAGAAGTAAAAAAAGGAATATTGGCATGAAAGTTATTATGGAGTGTATAATAGGGTTGAATGGGGGAAATGTAAGAGGACTGAGGCCAGGAAGCTGGTAGCTGTCTAGCAAGGTAACAGAATTGAATGAAATGGAGAAAATTCTGGTGTTTTCCTTCTAACTTGGATATTTTTTTTTTTTTTACAACTTTATTTAATTTTAATATTATAAGGTAAGGTATCTTACCTATCTGTGACCTTTGTTAAAATTAATTTTTCTTTGAAAAATGTTTTCAAATAAAATTTAATAAGAAGTTTATTCGTGAAAATAATTATTAAAGAAAATCGTTGAATAAGCCTGTTAAAAAAAAAAAAAAAATTGATATAATTATTTAATAAATTAAAATTTGAACGTACATGATGACGTTCTTGTCTAGAATCCCGGATCTTGCCATCGAAACGAAATGTATTGGTTCAAAACTTGAGGATTTTTATCTCTAATATTAACTTTTTACTTTCTCTTACTCCTAGTAAGAGGAAGTATTGTAATCGTGAACAAATTTTCGATATTGAGTTTTCACTGGAAATATCCGTTTTGAGGTCCCCTGAGTCAAAAAGTGTTTTTCGCAAATGGTCTGTATGTGTGTGGGTGTGTGTTTGTGTGTGTGTATGTGTGTGGGTGGTGTGTGTGTGGGTGTGTGTGTGTGTGTATGTGAACAGCATAGCACAAAAACGAAAAAATCGTAGAAAGTTCGAACTAGATATTCCGTTTAGTTATCACAATGGGATCATCCGACAGAGTGTCATCTGTCAAAATTCCTCAACCGGAAGTACCACTTTACTAGTTGTTGTTTTTTTTTTACGTTTTTGCTAGTTTCTCAAAAAATGGCTTCAACGATTTTCTTCAAACTTGGTATATCAACTACACATACTAACAACTACAACTTTTATTGGAAACATTTCTCCGGGAAAATTCATTTAAGGGCACTTCTGGGGGAGGGGTGGGGTTAGGTTTTTATCTAAAGTGCTATTTCAGTTTATTAGACAATTCTGCCATCTAAATAATGTTAATTAGAATTAAATATGTTTTTGTTGAAATTCCGCGAGTGTGAAAAAATCGGATAACCGGAAGTGCATTTACTTTACCAGTTTACTAAATGATTTTTTTTCACTTTTGCGCGATTTTCTCAAAAATGGCTCCGATGATTTTCTTGAAACTTCTAGTATAAACTAAACATGCAATCATCTACATCATTTATTTAAAATATTTCTCTGGGAAAATTCATTTAAGGGCACTTTTAGGGGAGGGGTGGGGTTACAGCTTCTTCTAAAGTGCTATCATAGTTGATTATACAATTCTATCATCCAAACAAAATTAATTAGAAATAAATAGATGGCCAAACTTCTGAGTTTCAAGAAAATTAGTAAACTGAAAGTGCACTTTTACTGAACAGTTTTTCAGTTTTCGACGAATTTCGTTAAATTTGGTACACAAACTATAAAATTTGTCAATTGTAATTTTGAGAACTGCAGTAAGAAAAAGTTGTGTGAGTGTTTCACATCAGATTTTTCCCAAATCTGGAAAGTTGAAAATCCATTATCAATTTATTGAGAAAGTAAATATATATATATATATATACCGTTTATTCTTTAGTAAATTTAAATAAAGAAGTTCAAGTGAATGTTATCACCCCTATAAAAGTAATGAGTATAAGTCGGAACCTAAACCATCTTGATAGTGACATTCATGACAGAGACTTGGCCGGGAAGGGATCTTTTTTTCTTAACTCCAGTTCCCATGTAATGGTTTATTTATTGCATTCAAACAGAAGGTAAAATAAGTATCACATCTTAACAATAGAAATGTGATTATTTAAATCTATTTTCTTTTAATTTTGGGGGGGGGGGTAAAAATTAGTTATATATATAAAATTATGTCTTCGTCATTGTGGAGGGAGGAACCAGGTTCTAATTCAATGCCTCTCTACACCATATATCTTCAAAATAAATAAAAACAAGTAGGATCTAGAAAAAAATCCAGAACCGAGTCTATTCTTTAAATAAATCGAATAAATCAGTCAGTAATCCTAAGAGGATATAATCTAATCTCTTCCATAGACCACTGTCCTCAATCTCATTCCCTCACAACTCAAGAAATGTCTGTAATAGAAGAATGTTTTTTTTATTCCTTAAGCTCGCAAATTTTATAAAAATGGTCTGGCTTGAGACCATTTTTGTGTACTTCTTTGCCCTGTTAAAGGATTCTATGTGTCTGAAGGGCACATCAACATCTACTATTGATTCCTCTCTAGACCACCAATGTGCAATATAGACTGCTACAATCAACTATTCATAAGGATGAATGCTATGAAGCTGTCCATGCCTGGAAGCATTATAGATATGCGGCCAAAAGACAAGGCGTCAACTGGCTCCAAACAAATGGATTGAAAAATTAATTTGATCGCTCTATCTAATTTCCCATTCCCCGATATTCCCATATAACCTGATACCTATACTAAGAAGTACATCCTTGGAGGAAAAAGTCCCTTTAGAACAAAAATCTTCAAGTGTAAAAATCTGATTAACTTATTGTCTTTAACACAGCTTGACCTGTGTAAATTAAAGTTGAGGTCAACTCTCTACTTACTTGATTCCCTGGTGATGGTGTAGTAGGATCCGAAGAGAGGGATCTAAAGGAGAGAGAGAGAGAGAGTTACACACAAAATTGAGAATCTCACTCGCTACTTAGGCTAGGCTAGAGTGGGAGACTAGGTATATATATATACAGCTGCGCTAGCCCTACAAGGGACAGTCTTCTCGAACAGTTTATACAACAGTTACATCGCATCAGCAACAACTACTACTTTTCTCTTTACTCAGTCTAAATCTCTCTCTACCTAATTTCTATTTACATGTAAAGTCCTGGCAGTTTTTGTATCTCTATTTTATTATACGTGTTCAGCATTCATTCTAGCTTATTTCTCCAAAAACACTTCCTCACTAATTTCTATCCTTCTCATATCTATTATAATTATGGATGTGAATTCGAAATTGGCCAGAACCAACAACAAAAAAGTAATATATTGCGACGGATAAAATCCAACATGTGGAAACCATATATTCAACAGGTATTATAATTTGTATGTATTAATAATTAATTAAAATTATTATATTAAAACCCCGCATTGTCTGTCTACTATATTGAATTTTAATTAACTATTATTAAAAACAGTTGACTGTTTTGTTGCACTAGTCTATCACATCAGTCCAGACTTTAATGAAAGACTGAACGTGTGTAGCCGCCTTTAAATATAATTTAAGAACTTTATTAATATTATTAATTTAATTTAATAATTTAATTTATACTATATTAATATTATTAATATATTTTTGAAACTTCATCCAACTTAAAATTTATTATTTAATTGCATAGTGGTCACTCTGTCATTTTTTTAATCTTAGGAGATTAAAATTCACTTTTAATCTCTAGATATTAAAAATACAACTTTCATCTCTGATTTTAGTAGAGTAATAATTGTCACATTATTAAACTGTAGTAGAACGAAAACAAAAAATATATACAGGGAGTCTCAGTTCTTAATGGCTAAACTCTGGGAATCAATTGTACAGATCTCAAATCCAACAAAAATTATCTGGTAAAAATTTTCGAAAAATCCTTCGTTCGGGAGATATTTCACATTTTGTGTTTTTCCAACTTTTGACAACCTTACCGTAAAAAATCGCTAATAATTTCACATATGCTGATGCTATAACAAATACGATTTCACTATTCGAAAGTGCATTAGATTTCCTGTCTGAAGATATTGTCCTCAATCTTCATTGTCACTTAAAAAAGTTGGCCAAACATTTGAAAATTTTAAGAAATTGTGAAAAATTCTGTATATTTGCTAATTTTTTTAAACAAAAGTAACTAAAGCTCGTCAAATGTCACAAAAACTTCTTCCACTAGTGGACTTTACATTGGTATATCTAAATATGAAAATAACTTTTTTGTTTTGTTTTGAAGGGGGATCTTTCGATCTATTGTGCCCAACTGAACATCTGTTCTACAAAACCTCCACCAGGTTAAGTTCCCTGAGGAATTCTATACCCCTGACGGGTTCTACAGAAGAAATCCACCTGGTAGCTACCCAGGTTCTTGAATCTTTTCTAAGTGGCAGCCTCGCAGTCTCTTAGGAGATGTAATGGAGTTTCCTCCAGTTCCCCCACAGAGTCTGCATGAGCTGTCACTTTCCAAACCCAGCTTCCACCAGGTGTCCTCTAAGTCGGCAATGCCCCGAGAGAAAAAACCTTAAGAACGCGGAGGCCGATTCAGGCCTCCGATCTCCGTTGGTTATAATTTCGCAGGCAGATCTTGGCCTGCCGGAAAATAACTTTTATATAGGGTTTTGAAAATGACGATTGAATGTTAGAAAACGTCTACAGAATAGACCTCCGATTTTAATATTCCCCTGAGGAAAAAAAATCTAATGGTGTCAGTCAATTCCAGACTCCTGGGCGGCCACCGTATGGGACCACAGCTACGTATCCATTTTTCCTCATAAAAAATAAAGAAACAGTTAATGGAACAAAATTATGAGGATAGATGGATTGGTAAGTATGGTCCCGTAAGGTGGCCGCCCCAGAGGCCGCACTTGACACCATTAGATTTTATCCTCCTTGGGAAATATTTAAATCGAAGCCCTATTCAATAAAACCGAGATCAGCTGCAGTAGCGGATGACAGCGGTGACAGAATCAGGAAAAATAACCGTATTACTCTGAGAGCTGTGAATTCACTTCGATAAATAAATCAGCTTTGCATTCAAGAAGAAGATTGAGTAGTTTTCCTCTAAAAACATAAAACGTAATTTGGTATGTAAGTATTTTTTTTTTTCAGAAGTATATATTAATTAAAAATAAATCAAGAAGAAACATTTTATTTTTTAATATGAACCTTTATGATTTGGTTTTTGTGAAATAAAAGAAGTCCATGTTTTATTTACGAGTTGTGATTCATTCCCTTCCCCTCTCTTTAACAAATTTTTAATTTGAACCACGTTTTCTAAACATCCAGTCATCATTTTCAAATTTTATTACAAAGTTATTTTCCTATCTGGGTATACCAATATACAGACCATTAGATGAAGAAAAGTTTTTGTGAAATTTCGCGAGTTGTAGTATTTAAAAAAACTAAAAATAAAAAAAATCAGTAAATTTACACAATTTTTCACAATTTCAATTTTTGAAATTTTCAAATTTTTTTTTAAGTGACACTGAAAATTGAAAACAATATTTTCAGACAGGAAATATTCGGAATATTAATGCTCTTTCGGAATGGCGCAATCGTATTTGTTTTTCAGCCTCAGCACATCTGAAATTATTAGCGATTATATACGATAAGATAGTAAAAAATTGGAAAAACATAAAATATGAAATATATTCCCGAACGAAGATATTTTTCGAATAATTTTTACTAGACATTTTGAGTTTGGCCATTAGGAACTAAGATACCCCTGTATATATTTTATATTGTTTGTAAATTTAAAAATGTGGTGGTTACCCCATAGAATGTATTGTTAAACAAATTCTAACCAAACGTTTGTATTAATAGTTTTGGGAAATTTTAAACCAAAAAATAGTTGTGTTTGTGTAAGTCTATCCACGATGCAAACAATGAATTCCCTCTACCTACCAATGTGAATTTCGTGAGATAGCGGTTACCACAATCACGTGGTACTGGTCTGTCAAGCGTATAACTATTTGGTCTCTCTCTGCCTCTTTTTTATATTCCACCCTCGGAACTTGTATGTGTATGTAGATATACTCGTATACGTTTTTCTTTTTTGTCTTTTTTTTTAAAACGCTTTTGTTTATTTTCTTTTATTATTCGAAATAAAATAGAATTAAGTAAGAAATATATTTTCACAGAAAGTGAAAATAAGAAATAACCTTTCTCATAACAATATTGTTAGTTTATTGCTAAGCGAACTTATACAGAAATAAGCATCGCCTAATCTGTTCTTTTTTAAAGGAATCTCAGTAAAAGTATTAAAATAATTAAACACTCACACATTCATGTAATCACAGTTGGGCAAAACGTAATTTCAATTACAATTACGATTACTTACCAATTATTGTAATTTGAAATTGCAGTAATAATATTACAATTACATATAATTGTAATTGGTAATTGCAATTACTTTATGAAGCATTGTCATTGTAGTTCACAATTACAATTACTGGTTGAACCAAAGTTATTTATAATGGAGTTGTTGAGGAGAGAAATTGGGTTTGATTGAATAAACGAGGTATGAAGAACTGTTATAATATAGCTATAAGTTTACAGAAACTGCACTGGACTTTATAATGACTTTGATAGTATAAAAGGTGGGGAGTAGAGATATGACACGATGCGAGGTATGGTTGAATCTGATAGATCTCTCTAGATAGATTCCCACTGGCTTATATACACACGTTCTCCCACTCTAGCCTGCTTAAGTCAGAGAGTACCAGAGAGGGTCTGTCTTCTCTCGGGCCTGTCTTCTCTCTCTTGCTATTACAAATTCAATTACCAAATACAATTATATGTGATTGTAATTGCACTTCTGCAATTCCAAGTACTTTTGATTTTGCAAGTAATTTGTAATTGGTAGTTGCAAATATTAACGCCAAAATGGCTCTAAAACTTGGAGTAAGAGAAAGTAAAAAGTAATTAGATACAACTCAAGAGACAGAATTCTTCTGTAATTTTTGCCAATTGTTAATGATAATTGAGAGATCGAATTTATTTAACCCAAGAGATTATTGAGTGGAAATGTGGCAGAGTTTACTTTTGTTCAGTTACTCAATTTTTTTTTTTTCAATTTGTATTTGTAATTCTAAATACATATAATTGCAAATACAAGTACAATAAACTGAAAATACAAGTACATATAATTGTAATTGAATTACAGGTAATTGTAATTACAATTACCTAGCGACAAGAAGTAATTGTAATTGAAAGCCTCAATTACAATTACAGGAATTGAAAGAAGTAATTGCAATTACTTAAAACGATTACAGTAATTGTAATTGGATATTACAATTACTTCTATGTAATTGTTTTTTTGGAACCAGTTATTTCTATATTTTGGACCATTTAATTGTATTCCTATTGAAAGTGCAGTCCAATTTTGCTCATGTAATTTTGATGGTGTAATTAAATACTCATGTAATTAATTACTGCCCAACTCTGCATGTAATAAAAAGGGGCTTTGCTAGTAGTTTATACTTTTTTGTTTAATGACGCAACATTATTGTTATCTGTTCTAAATTTATAAGTAAAGATTCATTGTTTAATTGCTTATAATAAATGCTACAACTGGAGGAAAATCATTTTCATTGTCCACTTAGTCTGGAATATGAAGAAAAACCTAAGCCTTAATCTTGAAGTCTGAGATAAATAAAAAATAATAATGAAACGTTGAGAAAGGAAAATTGAATTCTTTTTCAATTGACCCTTCACATTTCCTTGGTTATTGTAAGGTTATTTCCTCCCATAATCTCGAATTGCTGTCATGATTATTGGGCATATCGACTCCCTAAGAAATGATTATTGACAAAATTACGGATTATTGAAAATACATTAATACGGAACAAAACCTTTACATGTTTTTTTTCCCCAGGTTTAAACTTGTTAGAGCGGCCAAGCTTGCGGCATATCATATATCCATTGGAGCTAAGCTTCAGTTTATTACATTATCGCATAACAGTGTCGTCAACTATTTCTTGGCCTCATAATTTAGTTTTCCTATTTAACATGTGATCCTTCCTTATCTTTCACAAATTTTGTAAATTACCAAAATGTTACTTTGAGAACGTAATACTTCCGTTTAGCTTAGAGTCATGAAGATTTATTGATAAAAAACTTTAGGCTTAGGATTATTTAGATCATTTTGAATGATTTGTTTCCTCCAAAATGTATTTATAGGTTAGTGATCTCAGTTTCGTGGGTGGAAGTACCTTTTTGGAAAGTTGAAGTTTTTTCATTTATTCTTAGATCATGGCGGGAGGTGCAATCGATTAATCTAGAGAAAATTTTGGCACTTCTTTCGGAGCCTTAAAAGAATATAGTTCCTGTTTAACAGGAGTAGGTAGATATAATTTGCGGATTCTAGGCCACTTTTTTTTGAGCCCCAGGCACTTATGAATTTACGCCCGAAGGCAGGGGTATGGCGCGCGGACTAACAAAATTACGATGAGACCCCATCTGATTTTAACCAGGGGAAACAAAATATTTTTGAGCCGGGAGATGGCATGCGAGAAATGCGGCTACGTTTAAAAAATCTAGCTTGAAAACAGTCTAGTAAAAAAAATATTTGTTAGCCGCGAGATGGGCATGCCTGACCTGCGGCTATGTTTTATAATATTTAGCTTGAATGTGTTTATCTAAAATATTATAAGTGTAAACATAATTTAAACATGAACAAAATATCAAAAAATATTAAAGTGTTCAGCTAAATTTTATAAAATATTAGCCCTAGTCTTGTATATCATCTCCCGACTCAAAAACAATATTACAGTCCTTAGAATGTTTCTAGCTAAATATTATAAAACATAGCCGCATGCCTCGCATGCTATCTTCCGGCTCAAAAATAATTTTTTTTCCCTGACAAATTTTGACCTTATATTTTCAAGCTAAATATTATAAAACATAGCCGCAGGTCAGGCATGCCCATCTCGCGGCTAACAAATATTTTTTTTACCTTAAGACTGTTTTCAAGCTAGATTTTTCAAAACGTAGCCGCATGTCTCGCATGCCATCTCCCGGCTCAAAAATATTTTTTTTCCCCTGGTTAAAAATCAGATGGGGGTCTCATCGTAATTTTGTAGCCGCTCGCCAGACCCCTGCCTTCGGGCG
This sequence comes from Triatoma infestans, assembly GCA_011037195.1. Lineage (NCBI taxonomy): Eukaryota > Metazoa > Arthropoda > Insecta > Hemiptera > Reduviidae > Triatoma > Triatoma infestans. The sequence goes on from JAAEAF010006835.1 coordinate 53,450, forward strand.
TAAATTCATAAGCCTGGGGCTCAAAAAAAAGTGGCCTAGAATCCGCAAATTATATCTACTAACAGGTTGAGTAGTTTTAGTTGTCTAACAGGTTGTCATCCTCTGCAGAACTTCGCATTTATAAACGACCTCTGTACCCTTCAAAAAAATAAAACTTAAAACTTGCAGACAAAGAATTAAATCTTTAGAACAATGTAACTTTAGCTTTAAAAATGCGGATTCCTCTAAAACAAGGAATAATAGACGGTATATAGGATTGCGTGACTCTTATAAAAACGTTTATGTGAATTGCCGTATTCTTTATTCAGTAATTATATAGGTAGATCAAATATATACTGTAGTCAGATATAAAAGCTTTGTTCTCAAAATTTTTAAACTTCCTTGTGTTTCTTCACTTCTCAAGTGCTTCTAAGTTCTTTTGATAATGTTTCTTTTCTCATTTTTCACTTTTATTGTCCAACCTACCATTTCGATAATTAATCTGTGATGAAAAGTCCGTTGCATAACTTCATAGTTTCTTAGAATTTTTAAAATCCGGTATAAAAAAAACTCTTGGTAATAATTTACATTTCATTCATTTTGACTGAAACTGAATAAAGAATTATCCTAATTCCTTAAGTATTTTTTTCTGAAGTAAATCCTTGTTAATGATAACTCTCTTCAGCGCCATGGTACCATAGCAGCTTGAGATGTTGGCTACTAAGTTGGAAAGCGATATCAGCATCTGTTGATGTCTGTGGGTAGAGCCCTAATAGCTAATAGGTGAATTATTTGTAAAAACTCGTAAGAAAGAAGGAATTTTAGTTTTTCTTTACCAATTTTTTGTTCGGGGGCAGTTGGCTCGCTGGCAGTTCTTCAGGTTTGTTGTTGGAAGCATGATAATGAATACGTAGCCGGGAATACATCTTACATCAATCTTTGCGTAATAAATGATAACAGGTGTTGAGTAAAGTGGTTCAAGGACCTGAGTACTTATACATCAGTCTTTCCGTTCCGTTGTTTTGATTGGTCTATCTTATAGGTTTGAAAAGATGCTCTTACTTATCGCTTGAATTTAGCTGCTAACTATTGGCGCTACGTACATTCAATGACCTCCTATCCGCCACTTTGCAATTCAACCTGCTGGCAGCTGGTTCCGAGTCATGTAACTGCTCTTGAAGATAGTATGATTTGTAACCACTCTAACCATCGCAGTGCAGTCTTTCCGTTCCGTTGTTTTGATTGGTCTATCTTATAGGTTTGAAAAGATGCTCTTACTTATCGCTTGAATTTAGCTGCTAACTATTGGCGCTACGTAATTTTTCTTGTAGTTACACATCCAGGGATTCTTCATGCATGCTCTTTCTCTAGAATTATATGAAGAACTGAATTCATACATTCATAATACATAATACATTCATTATAAAGCTGTATATGTATAATTTTATACAAGAATAATAAAATTATCAATGTTTTATTCATCTGAATTATAAAAGAGGTTACGATTATAATTTTGCATTAGGAACAGTGATATTTGCTTAACTTGCGAATTCTCTTTCCAATTAGATTTCTATGCATTCTCTCTCTTTCGCTTATTGTTTATTAATTGGTAGGAAATTTCCTACATTCTTATATTGTTGCATTCCTACACTGTAGGAAATTTAAAGAAACCTTTCTTGAAGTGTGCCTTAGCATTTTTTTTTTCTCGCTAAATTTGAATCGGAAATATCTTTGACCTCTATACGTTAGCATAAACAAGACTGAATTGGATGTGAAAGTAACAATCGTTGTGCAACAGTTAATTGTGGCCTAAGTGCGTGTGTCCTTGGTGTTCTACAACTAAACTAGATTAGTGGTTTTGATTTAATGAAGTTGATCATTTTTACAATATCTATGGACGCCTATTTTAAAAGTTTTGCTGGAGCAGCTAGTTTGGAAAAATAGAAAAAAAATCATGTTTGTGTGTTGAATGATATTTGACAGGTTCATGACGAGAGGCCATCCCTGAAAAATAGAAAAACTGAACTTTATTTGTATTTTTAATAATAACAATTCATATAAACATTCTATTAACATGTAATAAAAGTTGTTAAAAGTTTCAGCTTGTGTTGTGAATTGATTTTGCACAGTTAAAGAGAAAAAATGGAATTCCACCAACGCTTTAGATTACTGAAAAAAAATCTGAATTATCACGTTCGGCATTAGTTACGACTAGACTCGTGAATATTCGTTTGCATTCCTTGCTGTACGAAATAAATGAATATAGCACTGTTCAAAGATCAGTGCCGCTATAAATTTTAATGAAAATATATTGCAAAATTAACGAATGTAACAATTATTAACCAATGTAACGTTAAGGCCATTTAAAAAAAAAAAAAATTAATAATTATTAAAGAACTCAAATAATATTTTTAATGAAGCAGATTTTTTTAAAAAATTAAATGATTTTACTTAGTAATAGAATCGGTTACTGTTTGAAAAAAAAAAACAGGAATTATATTTATTTATTTTTGATATGCAGCCCCCCCCCACTCAAAATTTTATGATGATCATATTATTCCTGGTTTTATTTGTCAGTTTCATGTCTATAGTAATACATTCAATGACCTCCTATCCGCCATTTTGCAATTCAACCTGCTGTCAGCTGGTTTCGAGTCATGTAACTGCTCTTGAAGATAGTATGGTTTGTAACCACTCTAACCATCGCAATGCAGTCTTTCCGTTCCGTTGTTTTGATTGGTCTATCTTATAGGTTTGAAAAGATGCTCTTACGCACCGCTTGAATTTAGCTATCGGCGCTACATAATTTTTCTTGTAGTTACACATCCAGGGATTCTTCATGCATGCTCTTTCTCTAGAATTATATGAAGAACTGAATACATCATTTCTGTAACAGATTTGGCAACAGTATGGTTAACCTTTCTCTGCTGGAATGGTGCGGTAAGTCCAAAGGGTGCCAGGAGGCAGAGAAGAAGCCATAGGGTCGTCTTAGGTGGTGCCGGGCCTATGACCATTCTAGGCCTTTAAGTTGGGGACTTGGTCTCTCTACAGACTGGTATCACGGGATCGGAGTTCAGTCTCCACGCTCACGTATTGAGGAATGGTTTCGTGGTGGTCGAGGAGTTGCGATGATGACAGTAGAGGTCCCTTTATCTCTCTATTTGGAGAAGGTGGACTGGAGGTGTGCATACGAGACTAGTTACTCCAGTAAGTACAGGTTCTTACTCCTCAACACCATGTAACAAATTTAGCCAGTCTCTCCGTCTTTTAGTTTCTCTTCAATCCAATGTGAAAAGCAATCTTTGTCAATGTGCCGACTAAATATTCTGTAACACAATTTCTCTTCATTTTTTGATTCACAATCCAGTTTTCACTTTGACATTCATAGTGACTTGAGAGAATCCATTTTCATGGATAGCTTATTGCTTATTTTCTATTTTATGATTAATCAGCATAATCATGATCTCAGTTGTTTGTCTTTCTCTCGTTCTTTCCCATTTCTTCTCCCATTGCATCAATTCTTCCGTCAATATTTCCGTCATGTTCGAAGCGTGCTTACTTAGTTCTAATGGATGCTTACTTATCCGCGAGAAAAATCAGTGGGTGTGCGTGCGCGCGCGCGCGTCTATATAGATATATATGTTGATCTACACATACAAAGAGCTACAACTTTTATTTGAACATTTCTCTGGGAAAATTCATTTAAGGGCAGTTATGATGAGGGAGGGTTGGGGTTAGGTTTTATCTAACGTGCTATTTCAGTTTATTAGAAAATTCTGTCATCTAATGAATGTAAATTAGAATTGAATATGTTGTTGAAATTCCGAGTTTGAAAAAAATCGGATAATCGGAAGTGCATTTACTTTACCACTTTACTAAATGATTTTTTTTCACTATTTCGCAATTTTCTCAAAAATGGCTCGGACGATTTTCTTGAAACTTCGTATATAAACTAAACATACAATGATTTACAACTTTTATTTAAAACATTTCTCTGGGAAAATTCATTTAAGGGCACTTTTAGTGGAGGGGAAGGGGTTACATTTTTCTCTAAAGTGCTATCATATTTGATTATACAATTCTATCATCCAAACAAAAATTAATTAGAAATAAATAGATGGCCGAAATTGCGAGTTTCAAGGAAATGAGTAAAACGGAAGTGCGCTTTCACTGAACAGTTTTTTTTAGGTTTTCGACGAATTTCATTAAATTTGGTACACAAACTATAAAATTTGATTGTAATTTTGAGAACTGGAGTAAGAGAAAGTTGTGTGAGTGTTTGACACCAGATTTTTTTTTTTTTCTTGAAGTTAGCACGAAACCAATGATAGGCTCTTTTAGAAATCGCTGAAGTCCTGCGCAGTCTCAATTTGTGAAAGACTGGATATTTCATCTGATTTTTGAAATGTTATCAACTTATTCATTTAATTAATTTAGGAATATATACCTAATTGTAACTTTTAAAAATTTGCTAAACTTTTTACCTTTGTTATGTAATAATAAACATTTTTGAATTTAAAGTTATAAAAACGTTGTTCAATAATATTCAAGCTAATAATCCTAGAGTCTCTGTTAATTTACAGCTTTCCATTGGTGTGTTAATTATTGAACATCCCTTCTCTGCCATTACCCACCTTCTTTTTTTTTTTTTAGTACCTTTTTATACTATATTGGTAACTTTATCTTTCTGGCCAACCTCTCTCTATTCAATGAAGGTAGCAGAAGCTAATTTATTTTACTTCTTTGGTTCAATAGTTCATTTCAAACGGAATGAAATATTTCTGTTGCCCTATCTCTTTCACATATACTCTAACACAAAGTTCCCAATCCTTTTGCTATTTCATTAATTTTTTTTATTTATTTATTACTTTCTCTTTTTTTGTTTATTAAACCATAAATTGCTAATATTGTCTTTTATTATATTGATGTATATAAATTAAAAGTAAATACAGAAGTAATTTTTTCATTTATTTTTTAATTTCTTTTTAATTTTTCTCCGTTTAAATTTAACTTTCTCAGTTTATTTTTAATCATGGTTCTCCATCAATCATTTTTTTTTTTAAATATTTGTGCTTTTTTATTAATATTTCTTAATTATTATCTTCAATGTTATGATAATAATTAATTTTTTAGAAAAATATAAAAACAAATTATTTCAAAAACGAAAAATTGTAGGAATCTCAAACTTGATATTTGGTTTTTCACGATTTTTCACAATTTTTTTGTTCGTTTTCTTCTTCAATGATTACCTACACACACACAAAACAAATTCCGTCACATTTATATGAAACATTATCCTGGAAAAATTGTTTACTTTTCTCTGAACTACCTTTAAATTGTTTACTTTTCTCTGGTCAGAAAAAATGTATGGTTGTATTTAATTTTATAAATTTTACTTAAAAGATTTTCTTGGAAAAAGCGGATTTCAGACGATTTGTGGGGACCTGTTGATTAGGTTTTAATTTAAACTGCTGGCACAAGTTTAAGCTGCAACAGAAGGCGTTTCCATACTAGTTACACTTCTTTTTAGAGCCATTACAATGAAAAACTAAACCAAGCTTCTTTTTACTTTCTCCTCTTACTCCTAGTGTCAAATTTTCGATATCGAGTTTTCACCGGAAATATACGTTTTGAGGTTCCCCGAGTCTAAAAATATGGTTTTTAAAAAATGGTGTGTGTGTGTGTGTGTGTATGTGAACGGCATAGCTCAAAAACGAAAAACCTAGAAAGTTCAAATTTGATATTCCATTTTTGGTATCACCATGGGATCTGACAGTGCGTTATCATCTGTCAAAATTCGTCAACCGGAAGTACCATTTTACTAGTTTTTTTTTTTTTACTTTTTTCTCAAAAATGGCTCGGACGATTTTCTTTAAACTTCCTATTATAAACTAAACATACAAAGATCTACAACTTTTATTTAAAACATTTCTCTTTCATTTCAGGGCACTTTTGGGGGAGGGTAGGGTTTATTGTTTTCTCTAAAATGCTATCATAGTTGATTATACAATTCTACCATCCAAAGAAAATTAATTAAAAATAAATAGATGGCTAAAATTCCAAGTTTGAAGGAAATCAGTAAATCGGAAGTGCGCTTTTAATGGACAGTTTTTTTCATTTTTCGTTTTCAGATTTCATTAAATTTGATACATAAACTATAAAATTTGTCAATTATAATTTTTTAGAAGTGGAGTAAGAGAAAGTTGTGTGAGTGTTTCACACCAGATTTTTTTTAGATCATAGAATTGTGTAATAAACTGAAATAGCAATTTAGAGGGAACTATATAACTCCACCCTATCAATGCTTTCTATCAATACTTCTGACGTACAACTAAAACATTATATAGGTGGTAAAACAATGCTTTGCACTTAATTGGTACTTTAGAGGAAAGCATATGGTTTTTGTCACTTCAAAACGCCCCCTTCCCTCGGAAAAGAATTTAATTTTCCTGGGAAAATGTTTCAATTAAAAGTGATAGAAAATTTATGTGTGTAGATAGTATATAGGAAGTTTAAAGAAAATAGCTGGAAACCATTTTCGACAAAATCGCGAAAAAGTAAAAAAAATAACAACATTCAGTAAAGTTGCACTAGCAGTTAGTTGATGGATTTTGCCCATCAACGTTAGTGTCAGATACGGTGTTAAAACCTTAAAATACCAATTTGAGGTTTATTCTCAGGAGATCTCAAAAACCTATAAATATTTCTAGTGATAAATAAAGTTTGGAAAATTTGACAAGATCGCCATGAGGATATACTTCCTCTTACCAAGAAGTATAATTAATGGTTGCTTCTCTTTTTTAAATAAATTTACAAATTAAAAATGAAATATTTTTTTAGCTAAATTATTATAGACTAGAAAATTACTTTTAAAACTTATATAATAAAATAAGTTTATTTTCAGTTTACATTCATGTTTTGCTCATTTAAAAGAGAAACATTATTTAATGCATGGTTAAATCTGTGTTTACAAATTTTAAGTTTTTGCCGTATGTATTTAATAAATTATTTTGAATACTGTTTTATATATATATATATATAAATAAAGTTACTCCTTTTAATACAAATGACTCAATGGGAGAAGTTTTGAAAGCAAAGTTGTATTATGCTTTTTAGTAGACTAAGCCGGGGGGCCAGCATTTGTAATCTCTGCTAATCCATTATAATACCTCCAACTGAACAATGTACAAATAAAAATTATATATATATATTTATAGCTTCTTAGTCATATTTTGGAGTTATTTCATCTAATTAAACTGTATTTACAATTTCTGGCAGATTTTTACGAGTCATCAATTTGTATTGTTTTCATAAGACATATAGAGCTAGATAAGATTATGTTCTAATCTAAATTATATATATCATACTGTAATGTTTTTCCCTCTAAACTAGCTACTGCAACTAGTTTTAAATGGGTTCGTATAGATAAAATACTCTAAACTTCAATAAAGAAAACACAATAACAAAAAATTACACAATACACAATAAATTACAAAATACAACATTTAATAATAATTACTTCACAGTTTATACACCACAAAAGTTCACTTTGTTCATTTTTTATACACTTTACACAAACTTAGTGACTTCGTTTGGAACTGGAAAAACTCTCTCAACTCTCTGCGGTCTCACTATTTATACTGGTAGAGAACCTTCTAGACTCTTCTGAATTCTTCCAGAGAGAACTAGAATGCCGCCAGCCACCAGCGCTTCCTGCGGCCACTAAGAGAACCTTAGGTACCTGCCTTCTCTCCTAAATGGCACCGCTGGCTGCGTTACAATACTTTGATATAACCAAATGCTAGTCACACTCTTGCCCATGTTATATCTTCATTCTCAAATATTTTTAAGTTTGCCTGAAAAAGGAATGCACGTGTGTGGTTGTTGTGTGGGTACAAATTAACCAAAACAGACAAATTGCCAGAATCTCAGACTTGATATTCCATTCCGAAGCGAAGGTTCTTAACCACAATGCCGTTAACCTGAAAAGAACCTTACTAGAATCCCCCCCCCCCAATATTTTGGAACTTTCTCGAAAACTCTCCTTAACGATTCTCTTTAAAATTGAAATGCTATAACTATACAGATTTAACCCTGTAAATCTTCGGTCTTGATTTATATCATTGAAATGGCCACCATTAAAATTGAAATTTATTAATGGTGTTTCCTGCATATAGTGTATACAAATTCAACTGTGTTTTTAAGTTTACACTGTAATGGAACCGACCCCCCCCCCCCCGCAAATTTGAAATTCCGTAAAGCTGGACTCAATTATTCCATTAGTAAACCGCATCAAGGCATCACACATTGTCCCTATAAGCGCACATCAACTACACATTTTATCATGCTTCTATCATGCCCATTACAAGGTATTTTGGCGAATGTGCTTCAAGTTTGACAGCCAGTCTCTCAACTAGAAACTGTTGTAATGTCTTTGGTAAATGTGTGGTTGTGTGTGTTTTGTAGTGATGTGTAGCCTGAGCGTGTATGTTTTTTCTTAAAGAGAGATATTTTTAAGAAATAAGGACTAAGAACCACTGTTTTAAAATAAATAATCTAACTATATATTAAATTAGTAACTTTACAAATAGTAATTATTTGTTAATTGTGAATAAATGATTAAGCTTAAAATTATACAAAAACTCTTACACTTAATTAATTACGAATGTTAAACTTGAACACTTCTTGGTACACTGACTGTTGTTAGACGAATTATGGAATGCTATAGGTTGAATTCTGTAAGACGCATCCGCTGTAGAGGGGCGGACAACCCGGACATTTGTCCGGGGCGCCAAGGCTGTAAGTGTAGAAAAATATTGATGTGTTAAGTACTCAATTAATAGAAAATTTCACATATCGATTTTTTCGTTCGCTAAAACTTTACAGTGCGTAGCATATTTATATTGTTTATGTCCCAAAAGATAAAAATATTTACACTATTATTGAAAAATTAACGCAATTTTTAAAGGACGATGCTTGAACTTGTTTGGACATGCATCTTCTTCCCTGAACAGAATAGCGTTAGCGCTGCTTCATCTTGTGTTTGAACATGCATAGACTTGCTTAAAAAAATATATATATATTCTTAAGGGGTGGCAATTATTTCTTTTTGTCCGGAGCGACGCAATCGCTAGAGCGGGCTTTGGCCACGACTCTTCAAACAATGCTGTTCCTGGTAGTTAAAACTTGCTCTTCATATGTGATTTCTAGGAGGGTTTAAAAGACAAAGAGTGGCCGAGTTCTCCGAACTTTCTTATAACGGTGTCTTGTACCTTGCGTTTTGACCCTTTTGCCAGCCAACGTACAAATTTCCTTTAGAAAATTATATTATTTAAAATATAGAATATATTTCCAATTATTTTTTATTTTTCCATTTGCTTCTTCCACTAAACTGTCTTCTCTAACGGAAACAGAACTTGAATAAAAGATGACCTTCCGAGGGTTATACTTAATGATTTAGTTATCAGTGGCTACATCAACTTCTAAACCTAGAAAGATTAATGTGTGTTTTCTTCAATGTTCATTTTGCTACCGTTACAGCAGTTATCGACTTCATTCTGAATTTTTGCTGAAATTTTGTCTTTTTGCTGGGAGAAAATCCTGTTCTCCAGCAAGTGGGATTTATCAGAAAAAAAGCAAGATTTCTTCTTCAGTTTTTGGCCGCTTAGATGCAAAATTAATATCACCAGGGTAACCTAGATTTCTTTTTAGAGTATAACTAAATTTTATCACATTTTAATTGAATTAAATTGTTAATAAAAATGGTGTAGTTGATAAATAGATGTTTGTGAGGCTATTCACATGGCTGCTGCGATGAAGTTGGAGTATTATTGCCATCAATATGAGCACAAACATAGTTGAATGTGTGAGGTATTGCATGTCAGTATGGTAACAGTATATACCAGCTATCAATTATCCAAAACGTTTGGGTTCACTTTACCTGTAGCCTAGACTGTTGCTTAGTAAAGGTAGTAAACTATCACTAAAATAGATAGCTTATATATACCTTTACCAAGGTTACTAATACCACTCTACTACTATTACAGGCTATGTTTTACCATAATTAGCATACTGGCACTACCAACCCTTTGCTTAAACAACTCACCGTACCTCCTCCTCCCACTCATCATCAGCTTTTAGTAGTTAGGCCAATTTATTGTGAATTGTGAATTTGTATATAAGTGTAGTTACATACCACCAAAACTAAGTACACCTTTAACCACTTTCTGGTTCAATTAGTTTACATTAGTTTATATTAAATATAAAATGGAATTTTGTCGAGATTGAATTACTATAGGTAAATTTAGGTTTTGATATTGTTAGTGTTTGAGATATTCCCTTAATATGAAAATTTTTTTTTTTTTTTATAGATAAGTGCTTGTATATGAACAAAGAAACTAAAATTTATAATTGATATTCCATTTAGGTGGTAGCCAGATAATAATTTATAGCATGAAGGTACTACGATCAAAATCCATTATATGAAAGTGCGTCTTTATTGAATGATTTTTTTTTTTATTTTACACGACTTCAACGATTTTATTATTTAAACTATTTATTACACTATTAACACATAATAATGCCTATCACTTTTATTTGGAATATTTTTCTAGGAAAATTGATAATTTGAAGCCTTTGCTGTAAAGTGCTTCTAATGTATGATGGTTAACACCTATATGATATTAAGGTATATTAAAAAATATTGCTAGTATTCAAAATATGAAGAAAATAATAATCACAAGCGCGACTTTGAAAATAATGAGTGAGTGTGAGTTTTTTTTTTTTAATTTTTCTCGAAAGGGGGACACATCAATTTTTCTTTTAAGTTGAAATACTTACGATAATGATATTTGAGTCATTTTTCTCAAGGAAAAATTTGATGTTTTTTGAAGGTGATTATGGAAAATTCTCGGACTTTTAAAACTTCAGTGTTATTCGATTTTGATAAAAGCCGCCACTATTCTTGTGCACCAATATTATTCTATCTAACAATGACGAAAGAATCAACGATGTTTTTTATTAAAAGAACTTTGTGTGCAAATTCCAAAACTCTGAATAAATATTAAAATTTATAAGTTTATCAATTTTTTTTGCTGAGAGAAAAGTTAGTGTTACTAGAGAAAAGTTTGACTAAGAAATAGTGTCAGTGGGGTTAGTTGTGTTATACATGGTTGGAGCATGTTGTTACATGTAACAACTTGCCCCACTGCATATCTTAAATCAAATCACGACAGATCTTAAAAGAAATGAAGCCAAAAACGAGAAACTTGGAAATTCTAACAAAAAGAAAATCTGTGTCTCCAAAGCTGAGAACAAAAATAAAATAAAAAATAATTTGCCATCATCAAGTTCCGGCGAGGAAGATGAGCTGTGCCTGAAATGTTTAAAACCATGATCGCAGTCAAAAGATGGCGAAAATTGGGTTGTGAATGCATAAAGTGCAAAAAGATGGGCGCATTCAAAATGTGTTAAAAATGACCCCAGATATATTTGCCACAATTGTAATTCGGACTTAGAAATGGATAGTGACCGTGAATGAATGTTCAAACATTTAAGTTTGTAATAATCCATGTTTAGATCATAAACAAGCTGCTATTATTATTAAAATAAAGATCTGATAAGTTGTTGAATACGTAGATGGATCAGCAATGCTGGATAACATCTGGTATTTTATCCGTCGTGCCATGCATATTTATTTTCTTCCTGACCGGTTTCGGATTTTCATCCATCGTCAGAGCAAATTCACCAAGTTCGTGTAGTAATGTTCACTTCAACCTGATGCTTATGTTACTTGTTACTCACACTTGTTGGTTGTATATAATTATGTGGGGAGGTTATAAGGTTAGGTTACTATGTGTATGTGATTAATGGCAAAATGAAATTATTGTAAGTTATGATTAAACATTAGAAAAATAGTGTATAATAAATTTGTTTACTGTTTTGAAGAATACTCCATAACTAAATTTGTAATAGTGTTGTAAAGTATGCTCAGTATCTTATCAAGTTATTTTTATTAAGGGGGCGATAAGTTATTTCAGGAGTATACTGTACTAATAGGAATGGATAAAGTTTGAAGAAAGACGATGCAAAGTTTATGGACTGTCAAAAGCTTGTACAAGTAATACATAAATGTGAAATAAAGCAGCGTTAATACAAGAAAATATGAAAGTAAATTGATATGTAAGAAGGTTGGTAGCAAAGGGCAAATTGGAGAAGAGTTGAAATAAATATTAGAGGAAATCAAATGTATTCGTTTTTATTTATCATGCTTGTTTTTAAATGATATTAATTTATGTTTAAATTATAGTAAGAATATGTTTAGAGAGATAAGGTGACATTTGTTAAGAATAGGGCACGGTAGGAGAATTTAAAGACATCATGCAAATAATCTGTATTTTAATCCGGGAAATAAGAAAATTTGGTTCCACAGGTTAGAATTTAATAAAAGGTTCATGCATCATGCAATTTTTTTTTTTTTTATGTGTCGGTGGG